>PVKB01001231.1:211194-461219 GCA_004027205.1 Ctenodactylus gundi | reverse complement strand
ACTACGCATCTGTAAGGTCCAACAGCGTGGAGGTTTTCACAGGCAAATGGAAGAAACTTGAGAATATCATGCTTAGTGAAGTGAGTCAGAAGCAGAAGGTGAAACATCGGATGGTCTCTCTGGTATGAGAGACCCAGACCACAACTATCTCATGGAACTTTAAACGAAAGACAAAGCGAAAGAGGGGGACGGGAGGTGGGGGTGAAGGGAGGGAAGGGAGGTTAGGGGGAGGGACAAAAGGAGAGCGGGAAAGCCCTTGTCACTTTGACAAGAAATGTATGTGCACAAAATGCTCAACTCCATTGTAAACCTTAAATTCTGCACTTGTACATATCAATAAAATGGGGAAAAAGATATCATCATAGTTCATAGTTTAAACTCCTAAATAGAAATTCCCTGGTTCTCTAGATTTTGTATAGAATCTCTTCTTGAATCCCGTCTACCAATGCTCATTTGCTCACCATTATGACTGGCTAGAAGGAGAAATAGAGACCAATACGGGTACTCTGTGACATACCATTCTGGTGACCTGTGGAGCTGTTTCAATTAGCTAGCTAAGCAGTTAACATTCTCCAAGTCAATAAGAGAAATGGAAAGCACTGTGCTTCTCTACTGCCAATAGAGGCAAATTCTAATCCAAGTTACATCAAATGTATTATGAGTTTGAGAGGAAATTGGTTCTTTACATGATTATATCCAGGAAACCTAATCATCTTTAGTCAACATCAGCCACTGTAGCCCATAATATGTCATGTCATATATAACACTTCAAAAATTGTTACAATTGCATCCAATTTTTCTGTGTCTCCTTTCCAGGGCAGGGATAATATTTGTAGCAGAGAAGGAAAGAACAAGGCTGTGGAGTGGCCTCTTGGAATGTTGGTTTTTGGAGACAAGATCTGATAGGTAAGAGATTTATCAGATTTTGAAAACAAGCCTGTATTCTGTGTATGACTCATTCCATTAGCTAGACCAATATAATTAGTTTATCATCAACCTATTAGGTTGTGACTCTGGTCGTTTTACTCTCAGTAAATGTTTTCAGGAACGCAAGTAAAGATTTCAACCACTACCTATGTGTTTTCCAAGTGTAGAGCCTTAATCTGGATCTTTGTCCCGAGCTCAATGTGCATATGCATCAGCTGCCAAATGGATGCACAAGGCAACTCAAGCTGCTCTTTCAAAACTGAATTGACTTTTCATTACATAAATGCTATTTTGCTATTGTGGCTCCACAATTTCTCACAGCAAGAAACTGGAGAGAGATCTTAGATGTCTGTTTTCTTTGTCACATGTGGTGGCTCATGTCCTATAGCTTCAGCCTTCTGTGAATCTTTCCCTTCCTCCTCTCAGGTTTCTATGCCTACTCTTTTGATTTTTCGTGGGCCTTCCCGTAGTAACCTTTTAAGTAGATCCGTGGCTTTAAATTTTTCTCATTTAGTTTCCAACACAGTGAAACCAGATGGATCTTTTAAAAATGCATATCTGATCAAGAACTTTTATTGCTGGAAAACCTTTAAATGGCTTCTTCTTGCTTTCAACATAAAATACTAAGTCTGTGATGCAGCAGGCATTAGACAATTCATGACTTGGCACTGTCTCTGTATCCATGCTCATATGGCTCCTTTTGCCCTAACCCATCCTCTCCCTCTCCAACCTCTGTTAAGTGCTAATAGTTAACACCAATTGAATTCTTACTCTGAGCCTGCAACATGCTGGTATTTCATATCAGTGTTTTCCAAACTTTACGAAAGATATGTATCATCTGGGATCTTTCTAAAAATACAATTCTTGGTCTTCATCCTAGAACTATTGAATCATCATCTTCAGGGACTAGTCTAGGAAGCTGTAATTTTTTCTTTTAAAAAAGTACCATAGATATGACTAATCTCAGAAATTTGGGAAAACACTGCTTTGCTTAAAATTTCATTTGAAAATGTAATAAAATAAGAACTTTTATTAGTCTCATTTGTAGGTAGAAAAAAGTGAGGTTTAAGATGGAACATTATTTGTCCAAAGACCCATGACTAATTGATTGTTATCATTATGATCCAAGTCTAGTTATCCGACCCCAGAATTTAAACCACAGGCATGTCTACTTTTCTCATTTAATGTCAACACATACCCTGTGTTCAATCTCAGTTATCTATGCCTTTTCAAATCATTAACTTGGAGACTTATTTTCTCACCTTTACTTTAGAAAATACTATTATTATCACTCTTATTTAAACTCAGACTAAAGATTTCCTTGGGCTTCTCAGTGTGGATTGGTTTGCCTTCCTGTGAACCATTCTGCTAACATGAAACATAATCCTCATCCTTATCTGTTCCCCTAATAAACTGTGAGGAGGCATATTTCAAGTCCTCCCATGTAGTCAGCTTTGCAAAATGCCTGATATGCACTATTAACAAGTGATAAATATCTATCAAATGAATACAAATGTAGTGTCCCTTGGAGAGATCTCTGAATTTAGATGTTGTGAGTACATGAATCTGATGTCACTCCAGAAAATGGTTTTGATGTGCTGAATGCTGCCCCTTAGAATCAGGTCACGCCCCTATTGGACTTGCCTATTATTATTCTGGGCACACTGTAGGAGAAAACAAGAACCCAGCCCATTTCTTTTCAAGTTGGAAGAAATCAAGTCTGCTATATAGTATAGTATTCTCAATTAGGACCAGATGATAAGAAAGAATAAGAAAGCGTCCAGATAGAAACAATTTTATAAGGGAAGGGTGATTCAGTGCTGGTGATGTGGACTCAATCCAGAGTTCAGAGTTTACTGATCCACGCTCTATGGGCATACATTATGGCAATAGAATGTGAAGGAAAATTAAAACTTGAGCAGGAATAATGTTTACACATGGTCTTTGGGCTATATGTAGAGATCTGCGGTGGTAGCAGTGATTCAGACTTGTAGAACAAGAGGTTTGGTTTGATCTAAAATTCCACGATCTCAGCAGGTAGTGTCGCTAAGATCCCCTTTTTTCCTGGGGATACGAGGGACAGGGCTCAATAGGAGGGAGACTTCTGTGGCTGTAGAGATCCTTGCATTCTGTATGCCACCACTGGAGCCATGATGGAAGCTGAGACCAGAAGATAAGCCTGCTCGGATCGTATGTCAACTCTCAGTGCTACAGTCCACCTTCTTTGTTTTCAGCTTAAGGCGAGGGATGACACAGTATTCCCTACTAGGAGTAAATAAGGTGAGAATTTCAGGACAGTGGTTATTTTGGACAATACGAATTTAGAGAAACTAGATTGTGTTTTAATTTGGCATACTTGGGTTTGCTATCATAATTTAGGCTATTACAAAAAATTGAAATAATTGAGTGGGTGATGTCTAGGAATCTGGGCAATATAATTCCACAATTAAAGTTAATATAAAGTTAAAGATCTTTGAAAATATGAAGCCTCTTCTCACGTAGGCTCATGACAGCGATACAGAGTCATGAAAAATGAGATTCACAGGCAACAGAGCAAAAACATGTTTTGAGACAAATTTTATTTAAAATAAAAGCTTTATTTGGAACAAAAGATATATTTATGAATAGCTGTTATTTGAGCACATGTTTTATTTCGTACAAAAGCTGTTTGTATGCTGCCTGAAAACATCTACATGGGAAAAGAAATGCGAGCAGGCACCCGACAGAAGTGAAAGGGTGAATTATTTGGAAAATAAGGCACACTGTGACATTAAAATGTTTGACATTGAACTTGATTACAAGGAAAATTTCTTCTTGTGAGAACAGTTGCCTGTTAAGTGTTAAGGACTTTGATATATGAATGATAGAAGTCATGATCTGTAAATAACGTGACATACCTTACAAGATAGGGTAATTGGGATCTTACGGAAATCATGGACATGAAGCTTCAGTTCCCATTTTTGACGCTCTGCCTTAGGATTCGAAGCCTCGACATGACCACGTCCCAGTCAGCATAAGCTCCTTCTAGGTGACGGGTTATCTCAGTTCCTGCTTCATAGCTACGTCGGCCATGAAGTAAGCGCCAGTTGTCAAAAGTAACCACATCACCTAGATGAAAGATTTTTTTTCCCGAGGTGAATAATTTGTGTTTAAATGATTTACAAAGCTAGAAAAAGTTACCATGCAGAATGTTACTGTGCCTCAGTTCCCAACAGAAAGCAGTGCATTTCATTTCTTCACCTAAAACTCATATTTATTTTATTACACAAGGTTTTGTAAATAGTTTTCAGGCCTTAGAACATTTAAACTCCACAGCCTGATAGGCTCAGGATTCTTGGAAGATTTTCTCTGTGGGAAACCTCTGTGTTATCCTTACTGATTGGTACTTACCTTTTAATTAGAAATGTTTCTTTGCAGTTTAACTGTTTCAAAAATTTATATGGATAGTGACATCCTTGTTTTTTTTTTTTTGCCTGTTTTAAGTATTTTTGCCATTATTTTAAAGCTTTATAACTGGGAAGACAGTATTAATTCATCTTTCGAGACATGCAACAAGTTGAGGGATTTTCTCCAAAGCTACATTTCCATTAAGTGGTGGAGGTTGGGTGGTGGAGTTTGGATTCCAGTTCCTCCTCCTCTTCTTCCTCCTCCTACTTCTACAGTGTTACTATTTTACATGTTGCTGCTTCTAACAGCTAATTAGCTTTGTTTCATGGGCAATGGACATATTGATATTCCTAGCATAACTTTATTATGGCAAAGGTCAATTCTAAAAGATGTTCAGCTAGCCACACTGGCACACATATGCACCCAGCTACTTGGGAGGCTGAGGCAAGAAGATTGCTTGAGCCCAGAAGTTCAAGACTAACTGGCAATGTAGTATGGCACTGCCTCTTAGAAAAATAAAGAATAACACAAAAGAAGAAAAGAAAGAAGTAGAAATAATTACAAATAAAAAGAATTTTCTACTTGGCCAAATCCATAACAGATAGAAATAATGCTTTTTATTATAGATTAATGAGACTCTAGTGGCACAATAGGTTAGCACTTGGTACTTATGTTATAGATTAAAAAATGCTCAAATTTAAGAAATGTAGTGTACAACATGGTGACGATACTTAACAACAATGTATTATGTTTCTTTTATTCAATGCTAGAGATTATTTATACACAGGGCCTTCACATATCCAGCCATTTAATTTTTTTTCTCTCCCAGCGCCTTCACATCTCCAGCTGTTTAAATCTTTTTCCTCTTGAAATAAAGTCTCTCTAAGTCAAAAATTCACCTAGGCTGGGCTTAGAATCACAATCTTCCTGCTGCAGCCTCCCACAGTGCTCTCATTATACGTGTGAACTGCTCCACTCCTCTTTGTAGTCCTCAAAATTGCTAAGAAAGTAGATTTTATGTGTTACCACCATAAGTTATATGTAAATTAACATATATTAATTAGCTTAACCTCCCCATGACATGTACATAGTTCAAAACAATATCCTGTGTATGAAAAATGAAAACAAATTTGTCAGTTGCAAAATAAATAAAAATAGAAAACAGGTCCACATTTGGTGGTACTTCACATACTAAGATGGTCCAGAAAAAGTTCAAATAGTTCCATGAATGAAGATAATTCACATATTTTAGAATGGAACCATATGGATAATTTTGTTTAGTAGTATAGAATAATAAAATACAGTCCTCAATTTGTATCAGTTAAGTCATCAAGACAGAAAATATAAAACATCAGTCTTAATGTCTTAATAGTAGGTATGAGATTCCATTTGGTCTGAAGTTTCTTTCAAGTATTTATTCTTTATCTTGGATTTTTAAATTTGTGGTGCTTAAGGATTCTGCAGCAACTTTCAAAAGAGAATATTTTTAAGTCTGTGGAGTAAACCAGAGTAGAGATGAGGGCCCAGAGTCTGCTAATTAAGGAAGTCACTTGCTCCCTAGGATTCTGTTGTGAAATTGCTGTGGACATCCTTCTAGGCAGCTAAGGTTGGAGAAAACTGGTCTTTTCACTGTTTGAGAAAATGTATTCACTGACCTGGATTCATCTTGAAGGTGAATTTGTATTCTTTGCTGTTCAGGAGGTTAACAAATTCCTTTAGCGCAGCATAAAAAGGCCGAACTCTTTCAACAGGCACATCAAATATTGTATCCCTGGTTGCATTATTAAAGTTGATACGGACCACTTGACCTTTATCATTTAACCTATTTTAAGAGAAAAGGTTAATATTTAGTTAGAGAAATATTAATTTATATATTCAAGGGATCTTGGGATATATTTCTGAAATACAGTAGTGCAGAATCCAAGCACATACAGAAGTTCTTAGGGTTACCTGTGCTATAATATATTCCTACCTTTCCCCCCAGTGACTCACTTAGCGATTTTTAAAATTGTGTTGTATAAGTGCCAAGAACATTCAACTCAAATTTAAATAAATAAGAAATAAAGTTAATTTTTTGTTGTGCTTAGTGAAATTCATTTTTGTTCTTTACAATCAGTTTTACACATTAAAATCCTTTTATGAAACAAGTATATAGGTCATTTTCATCCATTGGAGTTCTAAGTATTATTTAAGGGTATGAAGTAGGAAAAACTTTTTTTTTTCAAGTTTGAAATTTATGTTTCTAATTTAATGCTTAGTTTATAGATGGAGAAAGTGAAGGACAGAAAGCAGAAACTAGATTGAGGTACCTGTGTTCTATCTACTTGTAATCTTTATCTGAGTGTGTACACTCTGGAAGATCGGTATTGAATCTCATTCAAACCCAGGGCTCAACACAGATGCTCAGCTTAACAGATGGCAAATAAATATTCATTACATATTCCACTGTGTATTTTTTTGTGCCTTTGAAAAATATCAAGGACTTTCTTTTATTACACTGGGAGATCCTAATGTGATTTCTGTACTCTTTTTTAATATGTGAATTATGATCATGACATGTAAGATAATACAGTTTTCTATGTAAGAAAAGACAGCACCCTTCCTTGAATTTGAGCTGTGCTATTATCGATAGCAAACCACAGACATCACCCAAATACAGAGGCAAAAGGAAGATAATTTTTTAAAACTTATTGGGGAGGTGGACTTTCATCCAGTCCTAAATGCTAACCAACTCTTTTTAGTTAGAGAACAGATGGTTATGCATAGTGATGAAACACCTGAAATCAATTCCAAGAGCAGTGCCCTGGGGCAAGCCCAGGAGGTGGTACTAGTCATCCACTGTTGAGCTATTACTATTCTAGAATCCATGCATGTATCTTCACATACCAGTGAAAGGTGAGCTGTGGTTAATAAATCTAATAAAAATCAGAATGAGTTGGCTCATGGTCCACGGTTAATCTTTTATTGTTCAAGAATTTACATGTATAGAAAAAAATAACAGTTTTTGGAGCGTGTGTAATAATGTAGCACAACCCTCCCTTTTATCTAGTGTTTACCTGAGGACACAAGATACCCATTTATTAGTTAGCATCCTCAGCAATGATGCAAGAAGAGAGAAAGAAGGCAAGTATAGCTGTGAACCTTAGAAACAACATTCTAAGGACTAAATAATGTTAGGCTGCAGCCTTGAGTATCAACCTAACATGCAAAATTTAATTGTGGTAAGAAGGAAATTCCTTTGAGTAACAAAAGCATAAGAGGAAGGATCCAATATAAGCTTTATGTTGAGGAAATGTGAAAATCTATAAAGGATACGAATAACTGGCTATTAATTTAGGACAAAGATTTAAAAGTAAGCAAGTAAATGGCAGTGAACCAACAGAAACATCATTAGTAACGCCATCAAAAGAGCTTAGTGAACATGTTGTAAAACCATCTCAGAGTTGCTGCTGTGAATATTTATTAGTTATCACTGGGTGTTGGGGCCCTCAGGGCCCGAGAGCCTCAGCATTGCAGACCTTGGCCACGTTCCTTTCCACGAAGAAGCGTTTACTGTCTGGAATTTAAGTCAGGTGTTGTTCTGCTTGAAATTTGGATCAGGTGTTGAACCACGGGACTGTTCTGTTAACAAGCGGGAAGGCTCAGGAGGGTATATAAGGGAAGATGTAAACAATAAAGCGTCTTTTGCAGCGTCCCTTGCAAGAGTTCAGTTTTTTGCAGTCCGCACTCCCCCTCTCGTGTTCTCGTTGACTGACCGAGCGGGCTCAGTCAACTGGGCAAGGTGTTGGGAGGAGGGGGGGTGAGGAAGGAGGTGAGACGGTGAGAACGGGGTGGGGGTGCCAACGTGAAGCTCATACTGTATGGATGTGAACAAAATGCTCAGATTTAATGCAATCATTGTGCATTGCAAATGCATACTAATAAAAAAGGGAAAAAAGAAACTTTAAATGAAAACCAAGAGAAGTGATGTTTTTATGAAACTTCTTGCATTTGTTGTAGGAATGCCAATATGTCATCATCTACTGCATTAGGTTTTATGCGGATCTGTAGGAAACATTTATTGCAGACTTCAGAAACATCTTGCATCTTCTAACTGCTTATGTCTCTCCCTGATTTGGTTTCTGAAAACCCAGAGTGGAAATATAAATCTTTCACTAGTAAGTTGTTGATGTTTATGGAAATTATAACAAGCTAAAATGTATTCAGTGTTTTCTAAGCCAGGCATTGTGGTAGGGGTACCCATCTTTAAATCTAGTAAATCCTACTTCGAGTAGTAGGTATTATTTTCTTTTTTCTGAAAAATAAACTGTAGGTCCACAAGGGCAGGTCACTGAGTAAGAAATGACGAAGTTTGCAAATAAAGGACTTGTATTCCCATGGTTGAACTTGTAACCAACAAAATTGCTTATTCTCACTGTTGTTATCTTTATCCTGATTTATCATTTTAATTTTCAGTTGTAGTGCATTGTAACTAATTCTGTTATCAGCCTAAAAGAAGTTTTTGTACTAGGAAGACAAAATTTTCAGAAGAATCAAAAATTTAACCATAGGAAATATTAAAATAATTCAGATACTCGAAGGACAAAGGCCCTCAGTCAACTGAAAACCTTTGTCCCATCTTTTGTTAAAAGACTTTTTTTTTTTTTTTTTTGGAGTGCGATGAACTTTTAACTGCTTCATATTCACTAGGGACATGCCTGTCAATGGCCAAGTTTTATAATTTTATTCCAAAAAACATCAAAGGTAAGTCCTGATGCAGATGGTGGGTGTTCAGCCTCCCTGAATAACTTTTCCTTGCCTCTGTTCACTAGTGTTGAATCTGTCATCATATCGGGTCCTGACAAAATTTTTGGTCTGTCTTGGATTTTAAAATTAAGTTAGATTTATTTTAAATGATACATAAAAACATAAAAAGTTATACCTAAGAATGAGGTACTGTGATGCGTTGATACATGTACATGTTGCATGCACTATGTAATGTTTACATCAAGTTGAAATTTTCTTTCCTAAATCTATCATTTGAAGGTAGTATTTGACTAGTTAAAATAGCCTTGTTATAACTACGACTCTTGAGTCATTTTTTTTCTTTTTCACAGAAGTGATTGAGTTCCCAAAGACTACCTCAAGTTTATTTTGACCTAGAGTTCATTCTTAATATCTGCCTTCACTTACACCCTTCATATAATCCCAAAATATATTTTTAAAAATCCCTGATTGTTTTGCACACTGTTGCTGCTGTCGTTTGGACCACTCCAGTTCAAAATGCCACTGGCTTTTGCCTGGAGTCCCTCACAGATTTCCACTAGGTCATTCAATTCCTTCCTTTCAGATGATATTCAACACAGAACACAACATTTTAAATATAATCAAATTTACATGAATATAAATCTCTCTCTTTTGGTCAGAACCTTGCAGCAGCTATCTATTGCCCATTCCTATTGTTAAAAACACTGCAAGAGTCACATAGTGCCCTGCAGTGGCTTACCTTTTTTTTTTTTTTTTTTTTTTTTTTTTTTTTTTTTTGAGAGTCTTGGCTTTGTAGCTCAGGCTGGTCCTGAACTCACTATAGAGCCCAGCCTGGCCTTGAACTCAGAGTAGTCCTCCTGCCTCAGCCTCACACGTGCTGTGATTATAGGCATGTGCCACTACACCTGTATTACGTGGTTCTGGAGAATCAAACTTGGGTACCTAGTGCTTGATCTAGCGCTTGCTAGGCAAGCTCTTTAACCGATGAACCCTTCCTCCAGCTCGGTGGCATACTTTCTGTTTCTTAAATAACAAGGCATATTCTTGGGGCCTTCTTAGGACCATTGCCCAACTAGTTTCACATATATTTATGGTATAGTATTTGCATATATGTGCATATGTAGTTACTTTACATCTAATATTAAGAACAGATTTCATGTAATTTATTAAATCATTTTTAATGGAAAAAGTACTTTTCTCATTTTTGCTCTATAGCTAGATTAAACAAATGCAGTTTCTTCTGTTGAAACTTTAGGCTAATAGAGTTTTTGCTGTCAGTGTTTCAGTCCTATGAGAAATAAAGAGTACTCACTCTATAATTTTGTGTTTAGATTGCACAGAGAAATCACAGTAATCCACTCCAATGTCTGTAAAGTCCACAAAGGTAGATGTCAAAATCTGGAATGCCCGGGGATTGTTTTCTTTGAGCTTCTGACACACGTTGAACCCATCTACAATTTCTGAATCACCTCCTGTGACTGTTTGCTTTATGCAGTGAAGTAGTTGAACCTTTAAGATGAAATGGAGAAATGAATGTTAAAATCATAGCACTCACTTTTTTGACACTCTGTTAAGAATTCTTGAGGACATTAATGAACCCAAAGCAAAACGTCATTTTTATCTCTTCTTGGGTCAGCAAAAACAGGGATTGGGAACGAACAAGCTGCTCATAATCAATGCTGTGTGCATCAAACTTGTTACAACTAAAGTCATGCACATAAGAATGGCCATGTTCCCTATTAAACAATAGGAACCATCGTAAAAGCTCCAGAGATTGAAGACTTTTTGCTGAGAAAGGCAGGGGAAGCTGACAGAGGCAGTAAGTGTGGATTGGGCAGAAGGTGATGGGTAAGACTTGGGGCACGCACAAGTTATGACAGAAAAATAAATAGAAGGACGGTTTAAACAAAAAGTCACATTAAGTAAAAGACATATTTCATTAATTCCCCTCAAAATACGCCCACCACCACTTTAAACACACCTGTGCCACCTCTGTGGCCACGTTCCAGAGCAGTTCTGGAAGGCCTCTTTATATTAGTCTGGTTATGTTTTACACGAGAGAAACTATTTTTGTGGGGGTTACAACAAAATAGTACATATTTGAGATCCTGATACAGTGTGCTATGGTTTGGATCTGGAGTATCGAGTATCCTGCACAAGCTTCATGCATTCGGATATACTGAGATAACTGTGGAACTCTGTGTTAGTGAAAGGTAGGACACGGCTGAAAGGGGTGGATTCTTGGGGTTTGACCTGGAATGATTGTGTCCACTTGTTGAGATTGGGGATTGCCTAGGGCAGGGATTTCAGGTGTTTGTTATTGACGTGTGCGCTAGGAAGTCAGGGAGGAGCACGTGTCTGGGGAAGAGTGGGCCAACTGACAGCTGGAAGTAATTAAAGGAAGGCGGAAGAAAGGTTGTTACTGGTGCATCCTGGGAAAGCTCTGGCCTTGCTTGAGCCTGCAGACGCCCGTGACTCCCGCTTCACTTAGCTTCTGTCTGAAGTGGGGTGAGCAGCTCTCCAGACTCTGCCCTGTACTTCCACCATTGCCCGCAGCCCATCCATGGACTGTGTGAGGCCTTCTGAAACGGTGAGCTGAATAAATCTTTTCTCCCTTAAATTGTAGATGTAGGGTATTTTTTTTTTTTTCACAGCAGTGAGGAATTAACTAAGAACACTGTAAGCATGACAAGGAAACTAGATAGGGTGGCGTTGGGAGGTTTAGGTAACCCTGTAAGACGGTGGAAATGAGAAATCAAAAGGATAGTAAGTACTAATTAATTTTTTTCTAAGATTTTGGGGAAAATTTTTAGCATTTTATTTTGAAAAGCAAAAATTTATTTTGAAAGACTTTTTTCATGGGTTTTGTGAACCCCTTTGTAAGTTAAATGGGTGGATGATTTAGATTACCACAATTTAAGACCCTACTTTTCTGTTTAAGTAATGAATAAAGAATAATAGCTTTAATTTACAAAAAACTTCTTTATTACTGAATAAAATAATTTGAAAAATACAGTCTGAGCTCTTCTAGAATGGAAGAGTCACATGAGATCAATTATCCAGATCTAGGGAATATCAGCATTTGTGGGAAAAATATTTGTTCATCTGAATCTTCTCTGTAGATGGTCTGGAACAGTCCTATCATCAGAACTTTGTGTAATGAGGTAAATGTTTTTTTTATTTTTCAATGTCAGATACTATAATCATTAGTTCCTTCTGGCTAATGTGTTCTTGAAATATGGTTAGACTGAGAAATTGAACCTTAAATTTTATTTAATCTTAATTAAAATTTAAATAATCATAGGTAGCTAGTGGCTATCAGATGAGACAGTGCTACCGTAGAACACAAATCCTATATTCCCTCCAAAACCATGCAAGTTTTTCCAATTTTTTTTATTACAACTTGACCTCAGGTTGTAATCATGTCACGTATAGTACTCTTTATAACAATTCTTAGAATCGGACACTTTTATCTTCATTTTTGCAGATGGGAAACTGAAATACAGAGATGTCAAACCTGGCTTAGCTAGTAACAATTCAGCAAATATGTGGTAAAGGTAGAATTTAAACTTTGGCTTTTTAAAATTCCTACAAGGGGCACGGGAGGGTGGGGACAGAGAGATGAAGTGAAAAAAGATTAAGATGCAATATGTATAGGCACCAGTTCCCTATTGAATGTAATTATTATGTACTGCAAAACAGTAATAAAAATAATTATGGGAAAAACATAAAAAAATTGTAGCAGTGAGGGAATGGGTAAGACTCCTGCTTGGGCCAGTAGTCTCAACAAGTACTACAGAAATTGGAACATAGAAATAGTGAAAGGAAAGGAAGAAGGAAAAAAAGAAACACAACATGCAGCAAGTTCCTTTCTTTCAAATGGAGAAATCTTTTTATAGTCTGCTTATGAATCCAGTAATGGGTGGTGTGTATATTTCTACCTTTTACACTCAAAATGCTCATTTTTATTTTCGGATGCTGGTGCATAATCAAATTAATAATGATTTAATCCTTAAGCTGATCTTGAAGAAAATGTGTGCATAAGATGGTCAATTTATTGTATAAAATCATCTCACCAGCACAATGAGAGAGAGAAAAAAGAAAGAAATAATAAAGTAAAGCTGCAATCTACTAAACCCCAAAAGGCAGAATAATTGAAGAACTGTCTTTGGAAGAATCAGTTGTACTTTAAATATCCTTTGACTCTGCCATAATAAACTCACAATATTTTTAATGTTAGTTTTCAAACAACGTCAGCTGAAGTCTTTTACAAAGTATGACAAAGGTAATTAATATATTCTTTGGTGTAATTATACTTTTAATGTGATTGTACGAAGGACAAGCGATGATGGGGTTTGGCGACACTTTCACCACTAATTTAAAAGGTAAATCAACAGCTGTTAATCCGTTTTTATTTTATATGAGTTGCTCAGAATAAAAAATATTTTCTTCCTAAATGTTTCTTTATGAAAGCATGTATTTTTGGTCCGGAGAAAGACAGTGAAAAAGCTAATGAGGGAAATACTTTTCCTGTGTTTCAGTAAAGATGTTATTTTCACCCCCACAAGATCCAAACTAGTCAAAGCAAACTCTCTACAGGTGATTCATTTCATCCATACTGAATGTAACATTAGCATTTTGTCTTTGTTATAGAAAAGCTCAGGTTTTGATACCCACAAACTCATGAATAATTCAAAACAGAAGTTGAAGCAACCCCACAATAGGGGCCAATACAGTGTTCTTCTGTCAGAATGAAAATATTTTAGGAATCTTATTTCAGAGGCCATTGTCATTTAGCTTGAGATGTTTTATTTGAAGATAAAGATAGGGACAACTTTCTTTCTGGCTTTTTGTCTTTTTGCTTCTTATAGCCTGTTACAAATCTATTATGTATAAGGTGCTATATCAAGTTCTGAGGTTCATAAAAACGTGAGATTCAGTTCCTGTCTCAAAGGTTTTAAAGTATGACAAGGTTTATAAGTAATCTATCATATGGTGTAAGTTAGGATAATTTGAAATTCCAGCTGAGGGCCATTATGATGTGATGAAAAACCAGGCTTGGGTTCAGGTTCCTCATTAATTAGATGTTATATGATAAAACTTTTAACTTTGTGCTTTAATTTCTCCACCTAAAATAAAAAGATATGATCAGATCTGTCTACCTTCAAGGAATGTTAAGAGGGACCCATATAAAGTAATAAAGTAGAACTGCTTTGAGAAGCTTTTGATGCTATGAAAGTGTCAAGCATTCTATTATGCTATATGTCAGGAATATTTATGAAGTCATTTAATCACTTTTTTCTTAGGCTTTCAGTTTTATCCCAGAAACAAACTGTAAGCTCATAAAAGATGTAAGATAATTCAAAAAAATTCAAATGTAAATAGAACCTTTAGTTTTCTTGTATTTTTTTTTTTTTTAAACAGGGTCCAGCCTGATCCTGAACTCACAGATATCCTCCTGCCTTAGCCTCCAGAGTGCTGGGTTTATAGGCATACACCACCATGCCCAGCTTATATGGTATACTGGGGAATTGAACTCAGGGCCTTGGGTTTGCTAGACAAGCTCTATAACCATTGTGCTATGTCTCCAGTGCTCTGTTTTCATATTTCAATTTTTTTCACATCTACCCTCTACAAGTAATCTTTGGCAATTGAGCTGAGCTGATTAGTTTGGTTTTCAACACTAAAATGTCAGAAAAATCTCCAAGTCACATTTAGAATAAATTACTTTGTGTGTCTCCTCCCCCAACTCCCACCCCAAAAGGTGACTCTAAAGGTTATCTTTCTTTCATCATTTAGTATTTTAGAACCAACAAAATAATTTAAAACATGTGAAGTCAAACAACAGATGACTAGCTTAGCTAATACTGGCAAGAACCCTGCGTAATAATGATGGTGTAGAAAAGTATGTTCTGACAAGATGATGGAAAAAAGATTAATTTTGATTTTTGCTTTATTAACTTAGGAATTGAGCATATTTTCATTTACTTTTGAATATATATATATATATATATATATATATATTTCTGTGTGGTTATTTCATTTCATCTCATTTAGCTTTAAAGGTAAGGACAAATTGATGATTTCATAAGAAAAATATTTGGTATGGTAAAACAAGAATTTTGTAAAGATATAAAGGGAGAATGACCACTCATAAATTCCCCTGGGAAATTTTTTTGTTCCATAAGGAGAATTACCATCTTTGATAAAAAATCTGATAGATGGGACGGGGTTTGGTTTCCAAAAATAGTGTGATTATTCTGTCCTCTGTGTTCATGTTCCTTTGTAATCCATTTTTGTAGATTTTTAAAGGAGATGTCTATTTCTTCAGCTCTTGAATCAGCGATAGATATATATCTTGCTTAGATCAACAAAATGTTGCAGTTGCGCCTGGTGGCATAGGTCTATAATGGTAGCACTCTGTAGGGCTGACACTGGAGGAACTCAAGTCTGAGCCCAGCCCGGGTATCTCAGTGACTTAGCAAGACCCTGTCTCAAAATCAGAACCAAAAAGGGACTGAGAATGTAGCTCATCTGATGTCCTTGGGCTCAATCCCCAGTACCAAAAACAAAACAAACAAAAAAACATTGCAGAAGAGATCCTGTGCTGACTCTTACCTGAGGCCTCTAAAAGCCTTCTGTGTTTACTTGCTTTTGGAAAATTCTGCCAGTTTGTATGTGCATAAGCCTGGACTTCCCAGCCAGGGGATAACGGACCAAGTGGAGCAGGGACAAGCCATCCCAACTCATGTCAACAGGCCCCTTGCCAACTCAGCAGTGACTCTAGTCATATGACTGCAAAGAAGCAGAACTGCCCAGTTGAACACAGCCCAAGTGGTAAGGACAGGGCCTAATACATGGCTATTCTTGGACCTATCAGTTTAGGGAATGTGTTGGTGTATAGCAATAACTGATACAAATGACAGCCGTGTGACTTCTCTGGGGGAGGCTCCCTGCAGTATTCCCCGATTTTGTTTTTAACTTGTTGATTTGAATGCAGAAAGACCTTGAGATATACTGCTGTCTTAAAAATCTGTCTTGGCAAAGTAAGACTTGCCAATTGTTATTTCCAGAAAGACCAAGGGCATGTCATACAAATGATGCATGGACGTGTCCTATGCCTTAGGAATGTGCAGATACTCAGAATTGAGGCCCAGAGATTTTGTGAGTTTGCATTATGCTTGGAGAAAGACTTACATAAGACAAATTAGCTGCTGAAACACATAATCTCAACTAAAATTATGGAGGAGATTTGTCCTTGGCCTGCCTTGTGGAAAATATGTCGAGGCTCACCTTACCCCAGGTGGATGGTGTAGAGCTGGGTAGTCGGTGTGGAAGCTTAGTTTGCCGGTTGTGTAAGCCACATTGTTTGCATCGATTTTGTCTTGCACTTGCCAAGTATGTCTGTAAAATATAAGAAACACATGTTTAACAGGTTGTCACTGAGCCAGAGGAGATGTGTTGGAGTGAATTTGATATGTGAGGGAAATGGAAACTTATTTTGAGGAAATAATTAATATAATGATGGTGAGCCAGAAAAGGATTTTGATATTTCTTTGTCTAAAGTGACTATTTCAGAATTAGTATCCCTTTATTTAAAAAGTCACTTTAAACATTAGTCTACCTTACTGCATTTTATAATATATATATGGGATTCTGGATCATATTATTTTAATAGCTTAAAGCATATTAAAAATGATTTATTGAGGCAAAGTTCATAGAAAACAACATTAAACATTTTAAAGTGAACAATTTGGTTTCATTCAGTATATTTACAATGGTAGCAACCACCATCACTGTGTATCTAGGTTTTTTTTTTTTTTTTTGGAGGGCTAGAAATTGCCCCTAGGGTCTCACATGTACAATTACTCAGACATTCAGCCATGTAGGGGTATCCTGAGACCTTGTGTCTCTAATTTTACAATTCTATTATTTCAAACTAAAACTAATTGCCCAATGTATTAGACATCCTCCTGTTGCTCAGACAAAATAAATGGTACCTGCTAGTTAAAGAAGGAGAGATTTATTTTGACTTGTAATGTTAGTCTGTTCAGTTCATGGTTGACTCAAAGGCAGAAACAGCATGATAAAAATGCAGCTAGACACTGTGCAACCCATGGCATCCAGGAAGCAGCAAGAGAGAGAGATGGGGTGGGGGGAGGGAGAGAGAAAAAACCAAAGGGAAAAGAATGCAGTCTTCTAGGTGATGCCTCCAATAACCCATCTCTTCTGATTAACCCCACCTCCAAACGTGAGAACTTTGTGGTACATCTTCTATTTAAACAACATTCTACCCCTGTTTTTTTTTTTTTTTTTTTTTTTTTGCGAAAGACTCATGCTCATCTTATTATGCAAAATGTAGCTGGTCCATCTGTGAAAGTCTCCAAAATCTTAATTGTTCCAACCATGTTGAAACGTCCAAATCTACGGTCTTCTCTAAGATTTAAGACAAACTCTTGAATGAACATATAGGCCCCATAAAATTCACAAAGTCAAATACTTCCACATAAGATGGCACATTCCCGATCCAAAAGGCAGGTTAGGGGAATAAATAGGAATTGCATCAAAGAAAGACCAAAAGCCATCAGTGCACACAATACAGCCTCTAGCTTCACAATCAGCATCTGGGGCAGGTTGCAGTGAGATGTGAGCGCTAAAGGGATTGGGCAACTCCTTCCGCTGGCCCTGCCAGCTGATCACTGCCTGTGGTTTTCCACAGAAGATGTTCCACATTCCAGGAATCTACCAGTTTCCTGGAATCTCCACTGTGTCTTTGGCTTCACCTCACAGCTTTAAGCATCACTCCCTCAGGGGCTCCTGGCATAGACTGTGACCTTGTAACACAATTTTTCCTGGCCTTCCAGGCATTCTTCTGAAATCTGGGTGAAAGCCTCTGTGGCCTTGTAACTTGTACATTCTTTTTGACTGAAAAAAAAAGCATCACATTGACAGCATGAAGATATGCTGCTGTCTTAAGTAGTAGCCTGGCTCTCTTAGACAGAGGTGCAATGGGCTTTGAGTTCCTAAATGGCTGAACTTTGAAAAAAAAAAATCTCTAGATGATTTAGAATGAGAAGGACATCCTGGAACTTTCTTCTGAAGCCAAAGTCTTTCTAAGGAATTTACTCTTGCAAAAGGTGAGTATGCAATGTGTGGAGTGTGGCCATTTCCTGAGATGCCCTTAAGACATGTTTCCTGTTGTCCAAATGCAAAGTACTTGGCTTCTTTTTAATTCTCATATTTCAACAGCTAAACCTTCCTTGGCCTCAGTTAAAGGAGCTTCTTTTCTGGCTAAGCTGAAAAATTCTCAAATCATTCAGATTTGCATTTAGCTCCTGCTTTCGTTATATAACTGGCTAAAAGTAGCCATCCGTACCTGTGCCACATCTATAATATTGGTCTGCTTTGAAATTATCTTCACTATATCAGTTAATCCACTACCTTTAAACTCAGCCTAACATAGAGTCTTATGGGCAACATATAGTCAAGTTTCTTGCCACAATTTAACACACGTGGCCTCTTGTCTAGAGTCCTTGTTCCCAACTGAACTTCATAAGCCTGTCCTTTATTGCCTGTACGGCCATTAGCATTATCTTCTTCTGAGCTCCCACTAGCATCTCCCACCAATCTCTCCTTAACACCTTCTAAGGGTACTCTAGTTGGATCTCCCAAACATTCCAAATTCTTGCCACTAACAAGTTCAAAGGTTTCTGGACCACATGGTCACGTATAGTCATCACAATGACTCCTCCTCTTGATATCAATTTTCTGTGGTAGTTAGCTTTCTCATTGCTAATGTAAAACACCTGACACCCAAAAATTAATGTGGGAGAGGTTTATTTTGGCTCACAGATTGAGTGAATCCATGGTTGGCTGGCTGTAAGGCAGGAGAAACATGGTGAAAGCATGGCTAAGGACAGCTGCTCACTCCATTGAAGCCATAAAAAAGAAAGGAACTAGGATAAAAATGTGCACTTCCAGGTCATGCCCTCAGTGACCTGCCTCTTCCAAGTCAGCCCCACTACCATATGCATAAGATTTTTGGAGGACATTTTAGAATTAAGCCACAAAACCCAACAAGAGGTTACTTTTTTCCACAAAGCTTCTCTTTTTATTAGTACATATTTGTATACAGAACAGTTACATTCAACGTGAAAGCCACATGTAGGACTGAATGGTCATGTTTGAACTTCAAAGATAGAGTTAGCAGGACCCTCTTACAATTGAATAGGGAGAACTGGGTTCCAGAAGGATGCTAAGGTTTTCAGCTTAGAAATTTCTTGTTAGAGGTGGTCTCATGCACAGAGCTTTACTATATCAAAATTTCCTTAATCTTCATTTTCATATGACAAAGGGTGGAAATGGAGTTGTAGTGGCCACGGAGGGTAGGAAGATACAAAGTACTTACATTAACATCTTTCCCTTTTCCCACATCTGGGAGCAGAAAATTATAATCTGTCTGGTAATAAGTTCTCTCTCTCTCTCTCACTGTGTATTTCTTTTTCCCTTTATTCCTCTCTCTCATTTTTCTTACAGTGCAGAGCTTCCTGTATGCTAGGCAAGTACTTTACCAGAGGGGGGGGGGAATTTTTTTAATGAGCAAAAGTAAGGCTTCTTACCTGTTACGTGGGACTGAGAATTAGAAAACAACTATTTTAATCAGCTTTTAAAACTAACTCATTTTAAATAGTTCAGGTAGTCCATTATATTATATTGTAGGGATTTTAGCCGACAAATACATGTCCTTTATGGAATTCTTATAACTCCACGATTCATGTAAATATAGATTCAGACTATTGTCAACATTGGCATTTCAAGAATAATTAAGATTTAAGGAAAGTACTTAGACTGAAATGTAATTTTATCAAACTGTATAATATATCTTCTAACAAAGAAGACAATGTTATCGACACTATCAGAAGGAAAATATTGACATTCTTTTTCAAGATTAGCAGTGGTTTTGCATTGATCTGCTTGTATCCATTTTCCTAGTTTTTTTCTAGATCAAAGGTAAACTTATTTGATTTTTCTAAAGCCACATCCTGGATAGATTCAAGGTAAAAGCTTTAGTGAGAATACATTTTCTTTGTTTGACATTAGCTGGCTTCTACAGGAATGAGTATGTGACTGGGCATCATCGGGAGTTCTCTGGCCCTTGAGATACTTAGCAGGAGATAAGCATTTTCTAGCCCAACAGTACCTTGGAAATGGTACAGGATGTGTAGTGTAAAAGCCTATGCGCATACATTATGATACAACCCAGTAAAGGAACTCACCACTTGCAGTCATGAAACAGGTTCCTAATGGATATGGTGCAAGTCTGAAAAAATAAAAATGTGACTTTTCATCCTTGTGCAAATTAATACTGTCAAGAAAGCTGCTGCTGATTGTCTGTGATCCTAAGGGTTTTCTTATACGTCTCCAATCCGATGTCCAACAAACCATGGCAGAATTAAATGTAAACATGATCTTTTGGCCTGTATAAAAGCAATTTTTAAAGACCTAGTTGTGAGTTCTTACTGTGCTGAAGGTATTTATATATTTATAGATTGTTTGAAACTGAGTCTAATGTTTCAAGCAAGATAAGAACCCAACAAGGTTACAGAAAATGGCCACGTCTGAAACAGTAGTGTGTGTGCGTTGCCTCTTGTATACCTGGAGAAGTGAGGTCAATATAACATCTTAATTCAGTGGTAGAGACTCGGTAGCTACTGTGCTAAAGCACGTGATTTTAATTCTATAGATATTCCACTTTAACCAAAGATGTTATGTTCAACAAACCTGAGTGTTATCTAATCTATAATATTCATGTCATTTGTTTCATTAGAATGTTCATTATCATTTACATATTAAGGAATTTTGGCAAAAACTCCATAGTTTAAAGGCATGACTTTTAGAGATTATTTGTTGGAATGATTTGAATGCTAATTCACTAGATTTACACAAACCTAGGTGGCTAGTGATGTGGATTCATATTAATAGTGTGTTGTAATAAATTTGAGTTCTTTGGTGCTGTGGGATCATTGAACATTGTTCTTTACTGAACTTAAGTCTTATATACTTAGCGGTGGGTTTTAGAGTTTTTCTCTTTTTTTGGTATATGTTGCACACTTAAAGGTCATGATGGGTTAAATTTCAATCCTTTTGCTTCTTATAATTTTTATATAAAAGATGTTCCAGTTATGCCAGCCTGGATTTGTCATCAATAGCAGCTATCACCACTAATCAACCTGCTAGCCCTACCCTTCAAATTTTGCAAAAATATCTTAGTTTGAGCAAATTTACTCTACTGAATCCAGACTAAGACACACATATATTAAAATTTAAAAATGGAAAATGAAGCCCTAGCTAAAACAAACAAACCCCCACATTTTAGCTAGCTAAGGATTATTACACTGCTTAGTATAAGATACTTAGTATCAGCTACTTCCACATATGAGTGACTAGATGCAGCTGTTCACTGCAGAGCTCCCAAATCTGTTTTTCACTGTCATTTGTTACACACTTACAATGGACCAGAAACTACAGATTCAGAAACAAAGAGAACAAATATGCTGCTTGTACTATTGTCTGAAAATTTCAGTTTACAAAGAAGGCTAATCGGTGTGATTTATCTTACAAAAAGCTGAAGTACAAAATGTTATGAGAAAGAAGAAATAAAGATTAAATGGAGACCTAGAGATTGGGTAGGATTTATACAGGCAGAGAGAGGTATCAGTCAGAAGGGAGTGTGTTGCAGTCTGAGCGAGTGAGAGAGGCCCAGTGTGGACTGGAATAGGGAGAGTTGGCTACTGCTTTTCCAAACAATCCATTATTGTACGAAGCTGGGTTGAAACATGTTTTTTTTCTGAAAGCATTGCTAAAAATGTCTGTCGATTGAAGACATGTAACTAGAATAGCAAATTGTGTTATGATTGTCTAGTACGTATATTAGTCTTTGCTATCTATTAAAGGCGTAGTTAAATCATGAATGATTTAGCCATTTATCATTGTTAGTATCATATTTCTAGGGATAGTGCTTATCATTTTTTGTGGACAATAGTGGGAAAAATTTTCTAGAGTTGTATTTTGAAGACAATTTCTTTACTTCTACATATATTATAGACGATAGATATTGGGGCAGGAAATGAAAAGATTTGTACCCTTTGTAGGTGAGCATTAGTATCCCCAAATGAAAACTAGAAACAGAAAAGTAATATTTTAGCTATCTAATATTTTTTCCCCTCTTTTTCCGTATTGGGAATTGAACACAGGACCTTTACTGTGAGCTGCATCCTCAGCTTCTTGGTATTTATTTGAGACAAGGTTTTCCTAAACTGCTAAGTTGCCCAGGCTGGGCTCAAATTTTTTGGTCTTTCTGCCTCAACCTTCCAAAGTTCTGGGATTACAGGCTAGCCCTAGTGGTCCTCACTCTAGTGCTGTTTTTAATCTATTACACAAATGTAGAAATTTTCCTGCCATGTAAAGATTGTTATAAACTAAAGAAGGGGAATTGATGATGATGGTAGCAACATAATTTTTTAACATCTTACTGAAACCCCCTACAGAACATCAATAGTAAAACACCCTAAACTCATAAATAACATCCAAACCAAAATTGGCTGGCAAGATATTCCCATGAAGGCAGCAGGCAGGGAGACCCTGGCCTAGATTCATGGCAAGCGAAGGTGGTGGGCTGGAAGACCTGGGCCTTCATCCACTGCAAGGGATGCCTCCCTCTGATTCTTTGGAAGGTAGTCCTTGTTATAATAAAGGAGATCAACAGATGCCAAAAATCAACATAATCAACATAAAAAAGAGCTGGTGACTGGGCTCAGTAAGAAGGCTTTGGGTCCAAGCCTCAGTTCCACAAAAAGATTTATCTTTTGTCTCATGGTAATTTCTTAAGCTATGCATTTGCGTTATGTGACTTTTCAGCATGTGTATTATATTTTATAATAGGAAGAGGGAATGAATATGCTCTCCTGTCACTTAATAGTCTTCAAAATTTTCATGTAAAATTGTGTATTTTTTGGTCTCTCAGCTATAAATGTAAGTACATGCCACATTTGACAGTTAAAAATTATTTTGGCATCGGAAACCATGAAAAAAATGGTAGCTACAAACTTCCATAGTAGCAGGAGGAAAAGGGAAGATTGCAAGCTGTTGAGTCAAGTCACCCTGCGTTTGCAACCTTTCTTCTGCCTCAGTTTCTTTCACAGAAAATAGGGATAATACTTTTTAGCAGAATTGTGAAGACTCCACATGATGATTATAAAGAAATGAGCTCAATATTTAGCGCATTAATAGAATATTAATAGAAAATTATTTCTCTAATCTCAAAGACAGCAGCTTGCCCTGGCTGCACGGAGGATAACCAGAGAGTGTCAGTGGGCTGCAAGGAAGCAGCTTTCGTAATAGGTTATCTCATGATTTTCCTCAGCGATTTCTAGAGCAACAGGAGACATTGAAATGAGTTTTCATTCACGAGGTGACCTCATACTCAAGTGTTTTTTTTGGCAGTAGCGTTAATTACTATGAAACTAAATGCCACAGAGAGAACTCCAGGGACTGGCTCTTGGCTGGTAAGACAAACTGGGGTTCACTATGGCTGTGAGGTCTTAGCTTGTTACTTTGCTTAAGAAATCCTAATACTAGGATTCACATTTGAAAGGGTTTTCTCCCCCTACTCAGTACGATAGTCAATCTTACATTCGAAACAACTCATTAAGAAGTTCCTATGTTATTTTTTTTAAGTGTAGGTTAGGATTACAGCTAAATTCAGAACTCAGACAAGTTTTCTTTGTTTTCATCCCAAGTCTAAATTGCTCCTATGTGGTTTTTTTTGCAGTCCACAAGCCATTTTTATCCAGGGACGGCGTGGTTTTCTTAAGAAATTTCTTGGCTGGGTATTTCGACGAAATGGGTAAGCTTACGTTTTATTTCCGTGTTCCAGCTCTGCATTTCACACACGTATTCTGGTAACGTGTACATCAAGCAAAAATCATTTCAAAGTTGTATCTGAAGGCAGTGCTAATGGCACGAGCAATTTCTAAGGGGCCAGATGCCAAGAACTAAGAATATTTTTTCACTCCTACATCCTTAATCTCTAATACAAACTAATGTGTGAAATGCTGCTGGTCTGGCTTGCAGACATCTTTGAAATACTTGCAGAAATCTGGCGAATGTTGGAAAGGTTATATGGTTGTACTCCCCAGTGGCCATCTCAATATTGTTAATTCTTAACTAGTCTGGCTGGTGTACTTGATAAACGGTCCACTAAAAATTTTTGTTTCACTTTACTCATCTGATGCAACCTGCATGCAAAATACTCATGCATACGCAAACCTGGGCAGTAGTAGTGGTATTTTACATTTTTCTAGCCATGTCCACCCAAGGGCTTCAAAAGGTAGGGTACATATTAAAACGCTCCTAGCAAAGGAAGTGGGGCAAGTCTTCTGTAGAAGAGAATTAGGCTGATATGGGAAACTATGCAAAAAAAAAAAAAAAAACTTAGATAATTTCTCACCTGTGTCTTACAGTGAAACCATGATTAAATTCTGTTTCTTTGTTGGTTTTGTGGATGACTTTCTTTGCAGAAATGCAATGCAAATGCTTTGTGGTGTTTGGTCCTCAATTGTTTCTTAAACTTTCTTGAAAAAGTGTTCCAAAGTCTTTGTATTTTTTCTACTATAACTGTAGCCTGGTAAGTGTTACTCAGCATCTACTCAAGATAAAATTTGACAAACACTGAAACCTGGTGTCCATTTTCTTTTGCCAGTTGAATTTACTTTCTCTTGTTTTCTTTTTAAAAATATTTTTGTATATGTACACGAGTTACAGATTTGATAACACGTTAGAAACGTATGGCTTGGAGAATCAATGACCATGTACACCAATTTTGGCCTTTTCCTTCCCTTCTTCTCCTTGCCTTATGCCTCCCAACCTCCACTCTCAGAGACTCATTCCTTTCCTAGCGGTCCATCACCTTTCTTCTTGTCTTGCTTTCTTTTATTCTTAAAATTAATATTTCAGAAAGAAAAAATGTTTTATTTTTTAAAATCAGTCTAATTTTGCTACATGTATTGATATATTTTACCAGCAAATAAAACATTCATAGAAAAAAAAGCACGTTGGAACTTGAAGGCTTAATTCTAGCAACAAAGTAGTTTTTTTAGCTAAGTTTGTAAGTTTATTTTTCTTTTCTTGACTTTCTGGTGAAGAAGAGTCACTGTGTCTTACGTTGCCCATAAGATTCATTTCTTTATTTTGTAGTTGTTGTGTGGAAATTGAGCCCAGAGTCTTCACTCTGAGCTATATACCTAGTCAATTTTTAAATTTTTATTTTGAGACAGTGTCTTATTATGTCACCAAGTTGCCCAGGTGGGGCTCAAACTTGCGATCTCCTGTCTCAGCCTGTAGAAGTGCTGGGATTACAGGCCGGTGCCACCAGGCCCAGTAAAGGTAATTTTTTTGAATGGAGAGTTAATAAACATCAAGTGTCAAAGAAAGGATTTTTTGATTTCTTGACTTGATGGCTGTCTTTAGTATTTTAGCATGCAACCTCCTATTACATTTTCCTGAAGAATAACTCTGCGTGGCCTTGAATTAATAAAAAAAGAGGCAACCCTGATTAAGTCATTATTTCTGCCAGGAAGAAACTCACTGTGATGATAACAAGGAGATAGATACATATATATTGGTTTGGACAGTTTTCTTGACTATAAGAGTTACACCAGAGGACAATTGATTCCCAATGTCAGTATTATGTAGCTTTTTGCTTTTGAGATGACTCTGGTTGCCTCTCCTCCTAACTCCTTCTCTATATGCCTTTGTCTGTTTCTTTTTCTCTGTTAAATATAAATAGATGAGTTTATATAAAAATAATACTGTGATCTAGCCAACTTATTTATTTGCCGAACAAACAAGAAAATGTCAACATAGGATTTTTGTCTTTTATGAGTAGATGACTTGACCTTCTCAATATTATTTTATTAAAAAGATAGTCTCAAAAGACTACATAATCAGAGAGCAAAGAGTAGTGATATTTTATGAGTGTGTTCATTTACTTTATAGCATGGGCATCACCATTAAAATAAGAATCTTCAGGAAAAGTGTAGGAAGTATATTGCGTTATGTTGTAAATTTCTGAGGGAGAATGAAGTTTCCATTTTTCTTTGTGGATGGATCATCCAGAATGCCAGATTATCTTCTGTGGATAAAAATTAAAATCTTTATTTTATTTTATTATAATGCTTAGAGCTGGGGATGAGGAACTGGCAGTGATCTCACCCAGCAGAGGCCAGGAAATGGGATTTCTTCTTACAGCTACAAACTCTACCAAATCAAAGGAAGATGCAAAATGACTGGTGGCAGGAATGGCTATTGCCCCACTAGACCATGTGTTGCACCATTTTTGAAGAGTGCTTATGGCCTTTGAGCTGCTGTTCACAGATATGAATTATCATTTTAACTCATCTGTAATCCAGAAGTCTAGGTTGTCTTTCAGTTTTATCCTTGGTTTTATGGAATTTTTATTCTTTGATATTATGTAGAAGATGCTAACTCATTTATTCACACTTTCTTTTATATACAACAATCACTCAAAATAGTTTTCTATAAGTAATCTATTTTAGTTTAGAACTAAAGGCTTAGCATAAGGCTTTGCGTTGTTCAAGAAAGATACTGCACTTGACAGCAATATTGTTTCTGAAGGATTTCTTCTTAAAATACAAGTTGTTGTGATTTGGATCTGATGTCTCCCAAACGTTTCATGTATTTGGGTGCTGTGGATTACCCATAGATATTGTGTGCTGTTGAAAGATTGGGCCTGGTTGAAGGGGAACGCACACCGGGGCTTGACCCGGAAGGGGCAGAATATCTAAAAAGATAACTCCACTCTTCTTGCTGGACTTGGCTACCCATATGCTATGCTGTGAAAGGCTCCCCTTTGGCTCACCTCCACCAAGTGCTTCCACCGTGTCAGCCTCCTGGGAGGGGACTATGCGAGACCTTCTGAAACCATGAACTGAAATAAATCTTTCCTCTCTTAGGTTGTAGATGTCAGATATTCTGTCCCAGCAACAAGAATGTAACTGAGACACATGCATTCTTTAAAACCTTCTGACTTGACATAGTCATTGAGGATGGCAGTATGCAGGTAGAATACAGTCCACAAAGACAATCATGCCACAAAATTCAGGTGACTTCTTCAATAATATTCTTAGAAGTGCTCCAGAAAATTACTTTTACTAATATTGCATTGCTGAGGGGTGGGTTTAGAGATGAGAGTTTCTGGCTTCATTTTGTAAAAATTACACTGTCACCCAATCAAGGGTTTAAATTCTCCTAAAAATGTTACCATTATTATCTCTTCACAAAATGCTCTATTTATGTATTAGGAAAAATTGGCAGTGGGGATTTCTTAGTAGCTTTTATTCTTTTATCTTGCCTTAACAAGCTGTTAGGTCTACGGAGCCTTTTGAATGGTTATTTTGAAAGATGTCTAAATAACGTGTTGATCCATAATGACAAGCACCTGAGGAAATGCAGATGTGGAAAATGACGTGTATTTTCGCCCTCACATCTATTACCATTTCCATTTAGTTGAACAAAAGTTTATAATTATGAAATGTAAAAATTATTGCATTCATCTGCTGTTTTATAGCCTTTTAAAAACATCTAGGCTGGCATTTAGTCATTAAAGATTTATTCTTTGCTCACTTTGGTGAAGACCAAATGAAGTGCTGGAATCTTTTTTTTAATTGTTGCAACCAGCCACTTAAAAATTGGAATGACATCTGTGTTAGTCAGCCTTCCTGCTTCTGGGACACAATAGTTGACACCCACCATTTAAAGGAATTAAGCTTAGAGTTTCAGGAAACTCAACGCATGTTTGTGTGGCTCCAAGGCAGGAATGTCATGGAGGAAGGACATCGTGAAGCAGAGCAGCTTAGTTCACAGCAACCGGAAATAGAGCAGGGGGACAATGCCAGAGTAAGAAAGGAGGGGAACCAGGTGAAGACCAAGGCCATACCTCCATGATCCACCCAGAAACACCCACCAATGTGGCCACCAATCCCCTGGCAGAGCCACAAGCCGATCGCATTGACGTTTCATGCTAATAAAACAAACGATGAAGAGCTAAAAACAGCTATTCTCCTTTTAGATCCAGACACTTAAAAATTTGCAAACTATAATAAAAATGTGCGAGACGAGTGTTCGTTTCTCGAGGCATACACACCACACGTGGTACCACCAATGAACTATTGTGGTTTTTGACATCTAAGCAGAAGATGTTTTGAGATTCCTGGACAAATCTACATGAAGTCTATTTACTGTTAACTTGCTTCCACTTCCCCTATCTTTTTCTATTTTTGACAGTTTCTCTTTTCTGTTACTTACTGCTTTCATTTACTCATTCTTCGACTCACCAGCCATTTATTTTTTACACAAGATCAAGACCATTTGCTAACGTAGAGACAAAGATCTGAAAGATGGGGACCTTATTTAAGGCAGCTACTGATTTAGTTATGAAGATAAATTAAATCCAGACATAACCAATACAGAAAGAAGAATGAAAATTCCTTTTAGTGCACATAGTTGCAAGAGTTCACAAGATCTCAAGCACCCAAGTGCTGGTAAGTTGAGACCTGCCTGCCTTGAAATATCTCTTTCTTTCAACTCCAGATTCCAAATCTGTCTACACAGAAGAGTCACCTGATGAATTTTTTTTGAAAGCCCTGATACTCAGGTCAAGTTCCAGCTTGGTAAAGAAAAATCTCTGGAGATGAAATGTAGTTGATAGTATCCTTAAAAACTCCCTTTTCCAATATGCAGCTTAGATTAAGATTCACAGAATTAGGTATCTCTTTGAATGCCAAGGGACATTAGATTAGTCCCATGCCCTGGTATTCTTTTAAATCTTGTGTTACCCAAACTTCCATGTTACTTTCCCACATTAGTGTGGAAAGGAGTAGAAAAGAAAGATATGTCGTAGAAAATATTCACTTATCTCATTCTCTTAACATCGACAACCAAGACCAAATAGGCAAAGCAATTGTAACAATGTCAATAAAACTTTATAAGTTGTTGTGGAACAGAATTAAAAATTAACAAAAATACAGAGATTTTGCTCGTGGGTAGAAGTGGGAGTACGGTGGCAAGAATGGCATTTCTTGACGTGTGTAGTTTGAAAGATTTTGGGAAGAAATGTGGTCATTGGAGGAGATGAGATGGGTAGAATCAATCTGTCTGGTGAGATAGGACAATCTTAGATGAAGGAAATGGAATAGTAGTAGGAAGTCTGGTTTGTTTTGACAACAGGCCTTTAGTGTTTATTCCAATGAATTTCAAAATGTTAGATTAGTGGCCAGTGTCTTAAGCTACTTTCAAGGGCTTGGAGAAGAGAAACAAAAGGCAAGTCATAAATCAGGATTAAGATTCTGACTCTCAGTGAAGTGGATGTGAGTTAGGATGGAGTTAGGAAACTACGAAAGAGCTCCCAGAGTTGGTCAGTGTTATAAAATTGTGAAATGCATTGGAGCTGATACAAAATTTTGTTGTTAGCAAATAAAAAATAAGGAAAACAACTAAGAATAAATTTGTTTTAAAGATTCTGTTTAATTCTAATGCTTGAAAGTATCATCCCCATTTATTTTCTTCATGTTATTAATAGTGAAGCACAGTAGGCAGAGGAAAGAGTCCAACCAGATTTATATTTTGATTCTTTTATCGCTGCCTGTGAGAACTTACACTACAAATTCATTTATTGGGCTTCACAATCCTTATCATTGAACTGCAAGACAATATCTATTTCAATAATCCTGTGAGACTTAAAGAATAAAGTAACACATTTGAAGCTCTTGATAATTTCAAGTTTTTTTTTCCTATTTCCTTTGTTCCAGTTGCTATAATCTGTAGGAAGCTTAACTCTTTGCAGTTGTAAGGAACAAATACATTTTATTTAACACAAATCTGGCAATAGTATGAATTAATTCTCAAGGTGTGTGTGTGCCAAATGAAGTGATACACTCTATTTTATTGTTGTTATCGCAACAGTTATAGGTTGTACAAATCTAAACATGGTGGAGTCTTTTGCCCTGAATAACTTGTTCAAGTTGTTGAAGGCGTATAATTGCATGTTTTAGGTCACTAATTATCTAAGATAAGGTCTGATTCTAGTTTGGGGTGGAAAGCCCAAATGCTAGAAGGGCCTTTAGAGGTTCTGGATGGGGAGTGAACTTTGGTTAACTTTTCAAGGCTCAACATACTCTATTTCAGTTCAGCAGATTATGGGCATGCTCAGCTCTTGGCTCAGCTGTTAGGGCATTTGATTTTTCAGAAGAAGACAGATCTCAATCAGTTTAAAATGTCTCAGTTTTTAAGTGTTGACAACTAATTTAATTATCTCTTAATATCCTTGGGCCAAGCCATACACATGTGAATGTAGCCTGTGTGCTAGGTGTTGTCAACTTTTGATTTTTGATGGCTCCTTTCACTTCCAATGCTTTTGATCATCCCAGGAATAATTGCATCTCTCTTGTATGAGGTACCTATATTAATGATTAGAAATTCAATAATATCACTCATTTTCAAATGCATTTTTTTCTATTATTTTTTTCACTGTATATAACTAATACTACTTCCTAAGAAGTTCTGAGGAAAACAGGTTTTTATTCTGAGGTTAAAAGCAATTAATTTCCTGTAATTTATTAAACCATACATGATCAAATTTTGGGTGCTGGTTTTATCTTTTTAATATATCTATGACTGATTTAAATTCTCTAGAATCCAACTTTACAGTGTGCCAGCTTATGAGACTTTAATAAGCTTTCAACATTTATGATGTTGAACATTTTAAAAAGTCTTAGAGAAACATAATCTTTCATTCAACATGTTATGGATTAAATCATGTTCCATGAAATGTATCTGTTGAGATCTTAACTCCCAATACATCCAGAAATAGGGAGTCTAGGGGTGTGGACACAGTTAAATGAGGCTATATAGAGAGTGATAACACAGCAAGACTAGAGACAGCAAGGGTGTGTTGTGCACAGAGGAAAGGCCATGTGGAGGTCGACTGAACTGACAGACATCTGTCTGTAAACCAGAAAAAAAAAAAAAAAAAGACTGGGTACATTGATCTTTGATTTTCTGTTTGCAGAACTGTGAGAAAATAAATGTCTGTTTAAGTCAGCCAGTTTGTGGCATTTGGCTATGGCAGCTTGAGAAAAATCAATACACCGCCTATAATTTGTCTGATGTCTTAGGTGTCTAATGTCCTTAAGGTTTTAGTTCCTTAAAAATTGTAATAGTTCTTGAGAAATAGTACTTTCTGAGTCTTCTTTCAGTGTGACCTCTACTTAAGACTTTATGGATATTTGTGCATCTTTAGTCAAAGAGTATTTTCTTGGGAAATATACCGAGCTGTTATTTGTGAAGGCAAAATACAAACCATTTGGCGACTCACCCATAAAATGTGAGATAGAGGAAACCGATTCTCTTCCCCAGCTTTATGATTTCTCCTCGTCTGTCAGATGCTCCGGTGAGCCGCACGATGCCCACTTTCTTGAGGGAGGAGAGCCAGTTGTAGGCATGTTCATCATTTCTTAAAACATCTTCAAAATTCAGAGTAGGCATCTGGAGCTCTGAGCCCCAGTACTGGCATTCTGTGACATAAGAGTAATGAAGAAACCAGATGGAATTATTTACATGAAATAATAACTTCAGAGAAAAGACTAGTTTATCACAATTGATCTTTAATTTATTACTGGTTTTGCTGATAGTCACACTAGACATGCCTGTCGCCAGTTCTTGCTTCCTTGGAATCATGACAATCGATTATATGTTCCCTTCCTATTGTTCTGGTTGGCCTTTAACTTATATTCAGAATATCCTGTTTATTGGGGATATTTTTCTTAGCTTATAAATGACTTTTGATCCATATGTTGTTTGCCTGGACACTACTTAGAGGTAATTCTGAGATTCTTTGTGTTAACATCAAAGTTCTATGGCTCAACTCCAAGAAGAGGATAAAATCAGAATCGTAGGCTAAGAACAGCCTATGCTTATTCAGTGAAGAGTGTCAGCGGCTCCTTCTTCCTCTTGTCTCATATAATAGTACCTTTGAGATCAAGCCTCCTTCTTTGTGGTCATCTAGAGCTGGCCATGCAAAGGAAAGATGAGGGAGATCAACCCTGGACTGGCAGTATTTTTAGAAATAAGGAAGTACCTTTCCTTTGTTCTCTCATTCTTGATAAGTAAATGTTCATAAAAATATTTGCTTGAGAAAACATAAAGGAAAACAAAAGTAAAAATAATAGCTGGATTGCAAACCAACTCCCCCTACAGGAAGTGAGAAGCAAAGCAAATGTATTTGTGCCCAGAAAAAAAGCTATAATAATCTCAGCGAAATAGTACTACAATAACCTTTTCCTTACATTTAGTAAAGAGGGGATGGTAGCTAATCCACTGATTTCTTTCTTTCTTGGGTAGCAAATTATTCTAGGAAGACACTCCTAACTTGTGACATAGGAAGAATTTATAATGTCAGTATCATCATGAACAGTGTTCGACATTTCTAAGGACTATGCCATGCTTTGAAAATCAACTCTGACTTTTCCAGTTTAAGAAGGAGAATTGGTACAGTGACTCTTTGAGTAGCTGTGAACTGGAATTCTTTTCTCTTTGGTGTCACCATGGTTGTATCTGAAGAATTCAGAATTAATTTTAGGAGTCAGAGAGTCGCTTTAGAAGTGAAAAGATATATGCAGGTCTAGAGAGCCACATTGCCCTCCCTCCAGCTAGTTGCATAAGGGACATTTGCAGTGATAAGTAGGTGTGTCTATTTAGGAAGATCTAGTAGGACCTTAATGTATGTATTAGCAACAGTGCATTGGAAAACATAATAGCTTGCACAATGAGCCCAAACTCCTGCTGATGAAATTACAAACTAGAAATAAGGCTTCCCTAGCAGGCACTTTAATAACTCTTAGATTATTTTGATATTGTTTGATATTGAACACATTCTATAAATTGGAGTAACTTACAAAATCATCTTAGAAAGTCAAACTGATATTCATTAGTCACATCTATTGGCTCCCAATTTCTCATTTTAACTCTTTTCTGTCTGTGGAACTAAAAAAGTCCCAAAAGTCAAGTTGGCACATAGGCCAAGTTAACTACTTCACAGGAACTTGGTTAAAGCCACAATAGACGATGAAGCATAAACTCTTCAGGGTAAAGATTGTAATTTTGTGGGGAGGGAGAGACAAGGAGATAATTCTTGAGCATGTTAACTAATCCATACTTATTTGTTGAGTTATCTTCCCAACAAACTCAACATTTTATCATGCTGCAAGGCACTATGGGTAGGAAAGAGGTTTTTAAGGAGCTCACAGTTTGTGGGAGAAGCAGATGTGAAAATTGACAAAATGCAATATAAATGCTAGTATTGAAGTACGTTTCAGAAGAAATTACATAAGTATTCGATCTTTTGATGTATATGTAACTCTCTGTCTATGATGTCTGGTGACTCTTACGTGCATGACGTTGCCAGTCTGTTTTCTCATATCTCAACTATTATTCCTTTAATGTCAAATATAGTTGGATGTATTTGAAAGAGATTTTTTTTCTCAAAGGAGTAATCTACTTGGCTTTGTCTTGCATGTTGAATTATGTGTTTATTTGCTTTGTCACTCCCATTTTCTCGTTGCATTTTTAACACCCAGATTGTAATAACTGACAAAAAATGTCTGAAAAGGGAGCGTGTTAAACACCATAAATGTTGACTATTGGTTGCCAAAATAGAAAGGTCACTTGGTTTCTACTCAGAAGTTTGCTGCAAAATTGAGGCATAACTAACAAATCATCATCTTTGCTTTCTAAAGATTGTCCTAAATGAGTCATATCCAGAAACATAAAAGATAAATTAAAATTATTTTGAGCTTACTGGCCTTCAATTGAAAATGAGTACTGTTGGTATCAGAGGTAGATGAGATGGTAGAAAATTATTTGGCGTTTTTGTACCGTCTTCAGGATTTTTTAAATCACCATTGGTTTTTAATCATTGAATAAAGACTTGTTTATGCTGCAATGAATAGTTCTTCTAATTTTCTGATACTGGGATAATTTGTGCAAAGATAATTTTTCATTTCTATGTTTTGTTGGATGGAATAAGCTATTGATCACATGGCTAGCTATAGAAAATAAGTTGTATTATCACAGAAGCCTCATTATTTATTTGTGAAATTTATTATAATTTTTAGAAAAAAAACTCTTTATTTTTCACTGAGAGTAAACCAGCCTAGTATGCTATAAATTGCAGTGATGTTCAATAGACCCTTCTGTGGGGATAGAAATAGTCTAAGTCGGCACTGTTCAATATTATAGCTCTTGATACATGGCTGATGGAATTGAGAAAATGCAGTTTTTACTGTATTAATTTTAATTCATTCACACTTAATTTCCTACCCTTTATTAGCTAATTTCCCACTCCTCTGACTTTCAGTCTCTTAATTTATGAAAGAGGGACAATTATATTTACTCTGCAGATCTTTTATGATCATGCACTGAGATTGAGCAAGGAACCTATACAGTGCTGGGTGTGTAGTATCTCCTTAACAACAATAATAAATATGTGCTGAATACTTTCTAGGAGTCCCACACAGTGGCAGAGGCTAAGTCCACATTCTTTTCATCTCCACACAGGTATATGGAATTTATCCTTTCAGAATTCCCATATTATAAAGAAGAAAATGGTAGTCAAAGACACGCGGGTCATGATTTGCAGAGCTTGTTAGTTAAATCAAATGACTGACTCCCATGTCTGTAATTTTAACAAATTACATAAAATAAACATTTGATGCTTTGAAGTATTGGCATCACAGACACTTTTGTATTCTATGTCTGAATGCCCATAGCTTGTTCTGTCTCTGTAAGAAAATCTACTAAATGATAGAGAAAGCCAAGCAGGTTACTGTGAGATCTGAACTTGTTCAAGCATGGGTGTTTAAAGATAAACCTTGGCTCCTAGTCTGGATTTTAAATGTAGAGAAAATATTCAGAGCGAACTCCGTGCACAGCACACTGGCAACATCGCTATTCCCTTTGGTGAAAGGAGTCAAGGCTTTGCATATTCACAAGTATGGAAGCTTCTCCTCTCTAATTTATGCCAATGCGTGTCACTGATTCATGCCTTTTCAGTTTTACTTTAGACAAACATTACCTTCCAGAAAGTTTCAGAGACTGTGGTAAGGGAATATAAATGATTTTTTTCACACTATGTAATTATTTTTGTAACTTGGAGTGTATATAATGACTAATTTGCATACCTAAGAAAGACCTGTTGAGGAAATGAAACATTCTATACATACTATTAGCATGTTTGAATGAATTTTTATTTCTCTGTGGTGATTTTTTCCCATTACAAATCAACATTATTGATACACATATTGCCTGAATGATACGGAGAGAATTTTAGGTTCTTGTAAAACACATGTTATTTCTTAGATGTGTAAAACAGATCATATTCAAAAAAACTCTCTGATGAAGAACAAGAATGACGTATGATACACAACGCAATCTATACTGTAAATAATTTCAGACTGTCAGGAGTTTACTACCACAGTGTAAGAGTGGCAACAACTATTTTAAAGATGTGCAGAGTTTACAGTATTTTAGCCAGTGATTTCATTTTGGAGTGCCCTCGAAGAAACTTCAATAAAATCAGAAACTAAGCACCTCAACCCCTTCACAAAACCTGCAACACAAGCAAACTCGTGCGACCCACTCATCTAAATGAGATCATCAGAAACTGATGTCCCCAGCCAGTTTCCTAATCCATCGTGGTGCTTTGTAAGTGCAATGCTGTGGTTTTCAAGTGCAACTCTATTCCATTAGTACCAAAAAAGCCTGTGATAGCTTCCCAGAATATTAAACATTACCACAGCATTTACAAAAGCATTTTCCTGTTTTCTCCCAAATCCAGAATACGACTATAAAGGAAACAAAAAGAAAATACATTTGACTAGAGTAGATCATTTGTCAGGAGAATCCATTTAAAACAAATTGAAGTTTCTCGTTCGGGCCTGGATACATAAACGGAGTGGAAAATGATGGAATATTTAAGGTATGAAGCAGCTTTCTTAATTTAGCTTATGGTCTTGCTAAGAAATACTTCCTTGAACATGTGCTTCACACATCATAAAATTTATGAACAGCCTACATGCTGGCTTTCAAGGAACCATTTGTACAAGGCTTCCTTCTGAGGGTTAAGCACACATTCCCTGGTTCTGAGTTATATTTCAAAAGGAAAAGACACAAAGAAGTTCTTAGTTAAAGATCATGAGAACAGCATGCTGGTGTGCAATGTGTTATTTTTAGAGTTCAGGACTTTCTGTCCACCTGCACTGAACAGAGCCTCTGGCTCTGAAACAGTTTATCTAATACACCAACTGTTAGCCATTTATGACTGTTGTTATTTTTTGAGGCAAGGTCTTGTTCTGTAACCCTGCCCAAGCTAAAATCTGACCCCAAATAAAGAATGACTGTCTAGCTGGAGAAACCCAAAAAGCATATAATAGCAAAGCGTCATAGTGTATGATAGTTTTAAAATAACCAGAGTTAATATTTATTGAAGTATTGTGATTTTAGGCTCTCTTCTCATTATTTTAAATGGATTAGTTTATTGAAACCCTTGCATCAACTCCATAGGACATTGTACTATTTTTTGAGGCAGGCTCAAGAACTTAGAGAATTTGCTCAACATCGCACAGCTAATACATGTTGTAACCACAACACCCACACAACTTGACTGCTGACAGTGAGAAAGGAGCTACGTAGAGATGGAAAACAAGCTTCGAAGGATAAAAAGAAATGAGATTACTATCCCAGAATTCCTTAGGGTCAGTCACTACAGCAGAAAATGCAGCTTTACCATATATCTTCTACAATATTCAAAATAAGACTACATAGCACTCTTGATCATTTTTAATTAAATGGCACAGCAGCCCTTCATAGGAGCACTTTCTTATTCCCCTATTTTTCTTAGTGTGTGAATGCAATACACAATGGTTATATTGAGCTTGAGTGTTCTGTGCTCATATATATGGCATGAACTTTGCAATCTCTTCCCCTCCCCCTTTCGGTTCTCTAGCCCCCACCGCCCCCCCCCCACTACCACTATCATATTCATTTTGTTCTATAAAGTGCATGCACGCTGGATTTCCATATTAGAGACATCGTGTGATATTTAACCTTCTGAGTTTGACTCACTTTACTAAGAATGATGGTCTCAGGTTGTATCCATTTACCTGCAAAAGCCTCAAATTTATCTGTCTTTATGGACAGCTATTGTTGTAAAAACTTGCTTAGCCTGAAGCATAATCTACATTTTCCGCCTGTCTGTTCAACCCCCAGAGTATATTTCCATCAGGATATTACAGCCTTGCATATTGATGTCACCTGTGAAATTATGTATGTTCCCTGGATTTGCTTCCTTTCCTGTCTACTTTTTGTGGTTTGGCCTAGCGCTAAATGCAAACATGAGAAGCACATGACAGGCATCCCTGGGATGTGAGTCAACCCTGTAGAATGCAGGTTGTCCAGAGAGCAAGGACCAAACAACAAATCCATAAAGGGGACAGAGCTTGGGCAAAAGTTGATCTGCTGTGGAGAAGGCACAGATGTGTGGGCTGATTGGAGAGCCCTAATAAAGACTGTGAGTTTTATTCTGTAAGCAGTGAGACAGTAGAGCCAAGTGAGGTGGGCGGGGCTAGAGATGGTCTTGGTCATCAGAAGGATCATCCCAGAGAGCTGTGCAGCTGGATGTGGACAGACAGGCTATGTTATTTCAGCTTGCCTAAGTATGAGATTAGAAAGGGCCACTGCTGTTCATAAATTGTTGTCGAGAGGTACAAGCTATACAATCTGTTTCCCTGTCATCTGCATCTCCAGCTGTGTAGGCATTCGCAAAATGGCAGACTAAATTTTTCCCTTATATGTGGGTTTGGTAAAGGTGAAGTCAACAGCTAGCTTTACTGCAGGCAAATGTCATGCTTTGATGCTTTCTACGTTCCTAAGTTTTTAAAATTTCAGCCCAGCTGTCAGTGCTAAACAACTCACGGAAGGGCTACAAGGAAAAAATAAGCCTGGTTGGTAGGAATGATGATATTACAAGCTCCGGATTCATGCAGTCGGTTACTATTGAGAGCGCTGGGAGGCGCTTTCTAGATCTGAGTCTCCCACCTTGAGCTGACCGGGCACGGGCAGTCTCATCCCATTCTGACCCCACCACCTTGGTACATGCAAGGCCTTCTAAAGCAGCTGGAAAAAAATCTGATTAAAATCTTCTAGGTCTTTTTTTTTTCTCTAGAACTATCCTGAACAATAATAGTGAGTTAAGTGCCTTTATTCTATCATTGACCCCCGTTTCTGGGGTTTCAGGAATGGATGGGGCGAAGCTTAGAAATGGACTAAAATATCACATGGCCTTATACTTGTTTATTGTATAAGTTACTTGCTACTTAAAAGGAACACTTACATGTGATTTTTGCCTTTTGACAAGGTTCTGTAAAATGACCTCTTTACAATATACTCTTTAATGTAACAAAATCTTCATCTTCAACTAAATATACAGTTCTTCAAGATAAGAGAGCTGTGTATTTTTTTTCTTGTTCTGTGCCCCCCGCCCCCCAAAAGAAAATGGCTTCACAGAGCTCTGACTGAGCATTTTTTCACTTTCTGTGGGCTTTTAAAATGCAAAATAGGGGCTTATGGGGCTGGAGGAATGGCTCAGTGGTTAAAGTGCTTGCCTAGCTCCTGCCAAGTCAAACCCTAAGTACCTGAGTTCGACTCCCCAGACTCCCCAGCACCACATAAACTGAGCATGGTGCCACATGCCTGTAATCCCCACACTCTGGAGGCTGAGGCAGGAGGATTGCTGTGAGTCCACGGTCAGCCTGGGCTCCATAGTGAGTTCAGGACTAGCCTAGGCAGCAGAGTGAGACCTTGTCTCAAGAAAACCAAAAAACAAAGTAGGGGATCATACCTATGGCCTGCAGGTTCGTAATTGGACTAAGTAGATGGGAAAGACTGGCTGAGCCACAGAAGGTCTTAGAGGGCTGAGATGAGAAGTTCACTTTGGGGCTGAGATGTAGCTCAGCTGCCTAGCACGCACTAAGCCCTGGGCTTAATTCCTAGCACTGCACAATTTTTTTTTTTTAAAAAGATATTATTGATTGTGCAATGACTTTGGTTCTGGATTGCTGAAAGACTAAGCAGACTCTCTTAATGAGAAGATTTCCTTCAGTTAGAACTTTTAAGTCCCAAGTTTTAGTAGCAAATATTATTAAGGATGGTTATTAAGTTTGAGCCCAGCTTCTGCAGTTTAGTCCCTTAGCAAGAACTTGTCTCAGAAAAGGGGGGTAGTTAAGAGTGGCTGTAGCTCAAAGGGAAGGCCCTGAGTTTAATTCCCAGTACCACATGAAAAAAGTTAGAGATTAATATAAAAATTTGATTTCCAATTCAAAGAGAGGAAAACAAGCATTCATTCAGCCTGGCACAGTATTAACAAAAAGAACAAATCTAGAGGTTCATCTACATACAAAGCCATAATATATAGTTATTTTTCTTGTTTTTGTTTTATTATATGTTGGGAATTTTGCCTGGTGTGGCCACAAAAAATGAGTGTATAATTCAAAAATCTTCATGAAAGTTTACAGTAACATGACAAAAAACTTTGTTTCTATTGTTCTACTAAAATCTTTGACTTTCATCCATGTGTTCAGAAATGTTCGTAGGCTAAGTTTCCACACTCAAGTTTTAGAGCGTATAGAACAGGGATAGTGACCTACCTGATGTGTACGCTTTGCTTTCCTTGAATACAAATTCCACTCTCTTACTCTCTACCACGTCGAGTCTCATAACATGAATCCCAGCAGCTAGGGTGACCCTGCTGCCATCCTTCTCCATGTGCTCCATCCCATACACACAACCAAAGCCAAGGACTCTCTAAAACAGAGGTATGGTTCCTTTACTTTCTTTGTGAGGAAGATATGAATTGAGGGCAAAAGAGGGACTCTGGAGGAAGGGAGACAGCTATAAGACTGAAACAAAGTGTGGGTGGTGGTCAGAGACTTGGAGGTATTTGAGGAATTACATTCATTTGATCAAAATCAAACACATGCAACTCTATAAAATGTAGAATTCAAACTAAAAATTTAAAACAGTCATTGTTTTTGAGCCTGTGAATATCTTAATCTCATTTATTTGACCTTCTAGGAGGAGAATCGGTGGGAGAATTAATAGTCAGGGCTACCTGAGGACTGAGATTGGGAAAACTTTTCCCGCTATGGGTGAAGAGATGAATGGGATGCTTAACTCACCTTCTAGTTTGTCCCTTTTCTTTTTCTGTGTTGCCAAGTAATTTTAATTTCACTAAGGTTGGATTAAGTGCAGCTTCCTAAACTTGTCCTCCCACTTTACATTTTAATGATTTTCTGCATGCCTTTTTCCTGTCTTGAAAATTTCCCTACTTTCTACTCCTGTCTGAGGAAAAGGTAGATCGTTGACAACCAGATCAAGTGTCATTTTCTATCTCTTCAAAGTCCTTCCTCTAGTGTCATTGACTGTTAATGCATGGTCTTATTTTGTTAAAAATAATGTATTACATTTACTTGCTTCATGATGTTTGTTCCTGACTTGATACATCCTCAAAGACAGAGCCCATGCTTTTTCATACTGGAGTTTTTATTTTTTTAACAGAATTCCCAGCACTGTATTGGGACACAGTGCTTGTACAACTGAAGAGAAATTTAAGAGGGAATTATTATTCTTGACACCTTCCCTTCAGCTGTCACTGTCCTATGAAGGCCTGTCCCTGGATTGTCCTATACTTAGTCCCATGGCTGATTATTATTTGTCGTTTTATTTTTTTTGCAAGAAGATCAAGGACAGTCATCTGCGTTTTGATTCCAGATTTCAAAATCCCTGTAGTCCTCATTCAAAGGAAAAACCACAAGATAAAACACTGATACTGGGATGAAAAAACAAATTTTTTTCTACAAATATAACTGACTTTGTTTACATGTTCTTGAGTACTAAAGTTTGAAAATATTTAATGACAGTGAACTAGAGTATCACATTCTGCAGACAGAAAGCCATATAACCAATATTTCCAAAAAATGGCTCACTAATTTCTTCTTTTATTCACCAACTGCACAGTTTGAGAATGTATTTTTAAAACCCTGATCTTGTTTTAAAGCATTAAAATATTTTCCAGTGTCTGTGTAGCAGCCAATACTCCATATGTTATTTATGATCGTAGACTGTCTTTGTGACCAGTTTTTTCCACTACTCAACTGATATAGCATCATTTCCACTTTGCTACTGCCTGATGGTGCTGAGAAATGCTAGTTACAAAGAATACTTGTCAAGAAATAATGGAATGGGGTGACCATATCCTTTTACAGCATTTAAAAGCTTACGCTGTAATAAAATGTTGGCTTGGACTTCCTGAGATAGTCTAAAGAGGAACTTGAAGGACATGAAAGTAAAATCCATCAGGATTACAAAATGAGGACAAAGTTAAGAAAAAAGCACTTTGAGTATAAGAAAAAGTCTAAAATGCGGTACACGCGAGATAATGCTATTTGACCCAGACAGCTGCCAAAAGTTATGTAATCGGAGACTCCTTGAAGAATCTAGCAATTCACTCTGAAGAAAATCAATAAAAACAATATTGTCTGGATACTCATCTGTATTCAACCAGCAAAGACAGCTGGGAAAGGGAAACATGGATTCCTAGTGGTTTATACACAAAATACTAGCATAAAACCTAGCCAGTTAGAATAGCCAGCCTAAACAAATAGAGAAATTTAATTCTCTTTTTATTTTTCCCCACTTTATTAATATGTGTATATGTGATACATAATGGTTACACTGAATTTGAGTATTTTGTGCACATATATTTTCTTTCAGAATTACAAACTCTTTCCCTCTCCCTTTTTGACACTCCCATATCCTCTCCCCAACTCTCACTATCCCCTCCAGCTAGTTCTATGAAACGATAGAGTTTTGGGTTTCTCATATTAGAGAATCCATTTGATACTGAGAAACTTAATTCTCTACAAGACCTGTCTTTGCTAAAAGATGAAGGGGACACTACAATACCTTATTATTGATAATCACAGAAGAAAGTGCACCTGTCTGGTTCAAGTTGATTTATAACCTCTTCATGCCCACGAAACTGTGTTGAGTCTAGCATTTAAAACCATAGAGGTACCACACATTCGATAGTTTCAGATTTGAACAGATAAAGGTGAAAGCTATATTTGGGTCTGACTTAGAGTTCCCAGCGGAAGTATGATAGTGTTCTACCTGATGGTCAGTCGTGGAAAGCAATAATGGTCCAATATACATAGCTAACAGTGGAAATGGAAAAAAAAAAAACAAAAACCCTTAGTGTGCTTGTAAAGTCAAGTTTCTGAGAAATGCATAAGAATAATCATGTTTGTTAAAATTGACCTTTTCCCTACACAGATTCATGTAACAAATCTTGGAAACAGATAAAAAGCGAGTATTGAATTTTCCCACTCACAGGTGCTGGTGCCTATGCTCTATTGCTGTGTAGCTCCATTTAAAATGATCTACAATTAAGTATTTTTAAAATTTTGTCTCAACTAAAAAATATATTCCTATTTCCCACTGAACTCATCCTTTGTAGCTTTTCCGAACAGTTTTCTGGTTACAGATCCCCTTGAGACTCATACAAACTGTCCCCAGATAAATGTGCTTATGTATGCAATCACACAGAAACACACTCACAGATACACAATGCTGTGTTTGGAAGTAGGAAGCAGCTGGCATGTATAGGTAAGAGCTGCGGGGCATCCACAGCCTTTGTGGTGCCCTAAATTCTGCAAACTTATCCTGTCTTTGCTGTAGTTTCATTTCATGACTTTAATGATCACATAATTTCATCTGTGGATACCACATTAGGCATTTGTAATTGTTGATTTGTACTGTTCTGGCCTTAGACCAATTGCTAAGAAGGCAAGTCTTCCCCAGCTTTATCCTGGTTCTCTGTGGAGGACTCCTACAGCGTGTCATGCTATGCCAGATTCAGCTTTATTTGACAAAAACCCAAGGTAGATCTGCCCTTTACAGCTTTCCATTTCTATCCAGTGGTCTATTTTAGTAACAATTTGACTATTCCTTTGGGAGTTAAGGTGGAGTGCTAATCTGACTGGCTTTAGAATTTGCCCACAGAATTGTTAGAGCACATTTCCAAGTGTGTCTGAGTGAGTCACAAATGTGCGGCCTTGGGCCCATCCCCTTCTGGAGCTATTCCCGTGCCCTGCTTCCCTCTCACCATAAACTTAGCACTCGTATTTTTCCGTGTCCTCCCACCATGATGTTTCTGCCTGGGAGCTAGCTGACCATAGACTGGATCTCCTGAAACAGTGAGTTGAATTAAACCTTTCCTCCTTTAACTTGTGACTTTCTGTATCATTGTTCCAGCAACGAGAAAGCTGGCATATACAATTCCACATAAACCATAATACTATGTTAACCCAAATAGAAGCATTTAAATTGGCTGCTGAGTGCATTTCTTACTATAAGATCTTTACAAAGTAAGAAGATTAAAAATGTTAACTACCGTGATTTTATCATTACATAATAGATATCTGTATCCGTCATCACACTGTTCTACGAAATTAGGTACAATAAAATAATTATATATTTAAAAGGTACTTATAAGAGTTTTAAAAGACATGGGGACAATTGCAGTTTACCTGGCAAAAACAGTTCTTCTTGAAGTTTTTCTCTAGCCTGCCGAGAAAAGCACCTTTTCTTCAACCAGCTGGCTTCGTATTCACTGTGATGTTCATGGGGCCACGTGATATAAACCTTACGACACAGAAAGCAAACACACCCGTTTGTACCTTCATATCTGTGCATTTCTGTTCTACACTGTTGCTCTCTTTCTTAATGTCATTTAAGGTCATTAGGGAATCAAATTATACCTTGTTTCTCCTTATTCTGTTTTCTTTTCCTGCAAGCCAAAAAGATGCATCTGAGGTCTGAGGCTGCTGAAAGAGTAATACCAGAAATAGAATGGACTTGAAGTTCTTGTTTTAGGTCCTCAAAACCTGTGGCCCTCAATCTTTCTGTCGTGACTGAACTTAGATATGAATTAAGATTCCCGGCAAGAATATTATAAGCAGTAAGGCTAATAATGAGAAAAAATAAAGGTCATCATAATAATATAATTATTTTGAATTCTTACTATATAGCATGCAGTAGAAATATAACTTCAGTGACACGAAGGAGAAGGTGTTACTATGAGTAGTGAGACGTGGGTACCAACAAAGTCCTTTGAGATCAGGATAAAAGTGGGAAAAGGAGGGCCTTTTTATATTTGGATAAGAGACAACCTACAGAATGGAAGAAAATTTTTATCAGCAAAACCTCAGACAGAGGATTAGCATAAGACTATGTGAAGAACTAATAAATAATAAATATAATTCCCCTAAAATAAGTGACTCCATCAAGAAATGACCAGCTGAAATGAAAAAGCTTCTTAGAAGAGGAAGTACAAATGGCCAATAAGCACCTGAAAAAGTGCTCAGCATTAGAGAAATGCAAATAATGCTGAGGTTTCACCTCACCTCAGTGAGAATGGCCTATAAGAAGAACTCCAAAAACACCAATTGCTGGGGAGGCTGTGGAAAAAATTTAAAAAGGAAAAAAAAAAAAAAAAAAGGTTACACTGTTGGAGGGACTGCAGTCTGGCTTAACCATTATGGAAAGCTGTCTGGAGATACCTTAGAAAGCTAAGACTAGACATCCTATTTGATCCAGCTCTACTGGGCATGTTTCCAAAAGAAATCAAGTCAGCATACTATAAAAACACATGCATATCCATGTTCATAGCAGCACAATTCATAATAACTGAATCCTGGAAACAATGTACTTGCCCATCAGTTGAGGAATGAGTACAGAAGACGTGGCGCCTGTGCACAGTGGGGCATCATGTGGCATAAGCAAGGACAGATAGACGCATGTGAAGGAAAATGGGGCCACCTTGACTCACTGATGCTCACTGAAATGGACCAAGTGCAAACCACTTCTATCAACTGGTGTCCCTCTTATGAAATGCACGAAAATAATTGCATAAAAATGCCCCAAATGAGGGAGAGAGTAGAAAGAGGGGTGATGGACTGCAAAGAAAGGGAAGGGTCTCTGAGAGAGGGAGGTGGTGAAGGCATAGGATGGGGCAAGAGAGAGGGGAGAAGAGGTCAGAGGTGGTGCAGCTGGCCATCGCTTCCCAATCTACAGGTTTCCAATGTGTTATTGATTCTGTAGTTCATGTATAAAAAATTTAAAAAAGTATCTAGGTAAATTTCGAAGACAGAACCATGGAGTTGTGGCCACATGTAGTTGGATTTTGAGAGTTACACTTTCAGGACAAAGCTTGCATGTATTCCCACTAATTTGATTAAAAATATTAATCAGGATTATTTTTGGTATGATCATTGTATCCTAGTCATTATGACAAACATTTTACCAACATTATTTCATTCAGTCCTGACATCTCTATGAGCAGGCTGTGATGATCCTTAATTTATGAATGAGTAAACTGAGTCACAGAAGCACTGCTTTTATTGTAGAAATAGTTTGGGCCTTCAGAGCTGGCACTCACTGGAGGAATAGCAAGCAACACTGCAGGTATAATTAGAAATGAGAGTAGTCATAGTAATAAAAGCAGATAATTCCCTTTTGAAGATGGCTATCCTCACCAACCACCACATAAATGTCATATTACATACACACACACACACACACACATATATACAAAAATTAAAAAGTTTGGAAATTTTGGTAGGCTAGGCCTTTTATTAACTTAGAAGAGCAGGGAGAGGTTATTTGGAGATAATTACCTTCTTTCTGTCAAACGTCAAGCCTTTAATAATAATGTTCACATCAAGAGCTTCCAGGAGGAGCTTCCGGGCTTTTGCAGAATTCAGGTAGCAGTCAGAACACTGGCAGTTGTCCCTCAGCCACACGGCGGGGTAGAGCGACTCAGTTTCGTCGCCCCAAAGGATCTGCATCAAGTGAGCCCCATCCAGGGCTTCGGCCTTCTGTATAGCACAATCCATATTGCTGCTCTGAGAAGGTAAAACCCGTACCTGCTATGACAAATCAGTGTTAAAAGTAGTAGGCAAACGGGACTTGACCTCCACAAGTGCGAATGCTGTCCCCAGTGGACTCTGGCCTCTGCTATCTGCCAGGTGCCTGCGTCTGCAGGTTGGCATGTCAATGCTGAGAACTTTGTTCTGATGAGGGACTTTTATCTGCTATAAACAGGAACACAGTTACTAAAAACAACTAAGAGAAAAAATGCTTAATCAGAATCCAAATGAAAAGAATTCCTTATTTCTCTCAGAAATTTCAGATTAAGTTGAAAATCAATAACATAGTCACTTTTATAATTATGTTTACATAAAAGACCTCCGAAATCAAAATGTGACAATCATGTCTCGATGTTAACTGATTGCACATGCCTTTTGAAGCACAGATACTTCTTTTATGCTAGATGAGTAAAGTTTTTCCAAGGAAGGGAATATTAATGAAATTAGTTTATTTCAAAGGGCTCTATAACTCAAAAAATGGTGCTAGTTCTGTTATAACATTCACTTTTTATTTAACTAGCAAATTTTCTTATTTTCTTAATGAAATATAAAAGGACTTTGGTACTACAAGGAACCTGTTTTGTTCGTTCTCTGAGATTTTCTGCCTTAGCATTCAACAATATAGTATGCCTCAATATTTTGGGAAGGTTATCATGTGTGTTGATGTTTGTGTGTGTGTTTCCACTTGAGTTTAACCCAGGGCCTTTGCATTGAGTACATCGAGAGAGAGAGAGAGAGAGAGAGAGAGAGAGAGAGAGAGAGAATGTTTCTTTTCTTTCTTTTTGAGACAATGTCTTACTAAGTCACTGAATTTCCCAGGCTGGTTTTGAACTTGTGTTCCTGTTGCCTCAGTCTTCCAGACTACTAGAATTGCAGGTGTGCAACATCATGCCCGGTTCTCTTGAATATTTATAGAATATTTTAATGTTCCTTCATTTTAATTTGGAACATATAACTTGTTTTTTGTTGTTGTTGTTAAGGAATGTACCAAAGTTGTGAACAGATAATGTTAATAATCTCATAAAAGAGAGGTACCATGGTCTGGACAGTTGAGTGTTGATGTTGATACCATTAGTGACTGAGTATTTGACCTTCAGAAATCATGACAAGGTTCTAAATTTTACTCTACTCATATATTATTTTTCAGGACTTCTAACTTACGTGGAAAAAATAGAATCAAAACCTGAAATGAAGGAAGTAGTTAAATAGATATCATGCACATACATGGGTTATCAATCTATGCTTAACAAATTCCTTCACTCTACCAGGCATTGCAATAGGCACTGGCAACTTCAATGACAAGACAAAATTGCTCTGTGCTGTGCTTCAACTTACAATAAGACTGCGGAAAACATTAAAATAACTTTAAAAGTATTGTAAACAACATTAAAACAATTAAACTTCTAGGTGACTTTTTAAAAATACAATTCTCCAAATCATTAGCTTGGAGGATTTAGTCAGATCATGGAGCAGAATCAAGATAAGAAAGATTGCTTTCTCTTGCTACCTTCAACTTCAGTAGAATTATCTAATGACTAAATGGGAGAAATAAATTCCCTGGGCCCCAAATGTATTTTTGTTCAGAAATTCTCATACGTTCTTTCTTAAAGATTTGCATAATGACAGGAGAGAAATGCTACTTAAACAATCACTGAAAATTATAATTTAATTAAAATCTGGATATTAGCTCCTGAGTTGGAGTAAGGAGTTGTAAGAAAGTTCTGACATCTCTTTCAATGTGAAATAGGACATTTGGCGCTCGCGCTCTCGCGCTCTCTCTCTCTCTCTCTCTCTCTCTCTCTCTCGCTCTCTCTCTCTCTCTTTCCCTCTTTCCCTCCCTCCCTCCCTCCCTCTCCAGTCTCATTGTAGTCCAGGCTGCTCTTGATCTCACTGTAAGGCTCAGGCTGGTGTTGATCACAGGACAATCCTCCTTTCTCAGCCTCCCGAGTGCTGTGATTATCGGTGTGTGCCACCATGCCTGGTTTATGCTGTGCTGGGGTATCGAACTCAGGGGTTTGTTGTTGCTAGGCAAATGCTCTGACTGCAGTGCTGTTCCTCCAGCCCTGGTTTGCTGGACAGAAGTAGGGGGAGGGTGGAAGATTTTGTCACAGTTTCAAAGGACAATGATGATCCCTGCGATTCTGAGAAGTGTAGCTAGATTCTTAAGTAACATATTGCACACAAGGGTACAGCAAAAAATACAGTAAAATTTTATCTATGACAGAATTTGTCAAATGTCTTCTTTAAAAGGCCTATAGTGCACCTCTTAGGGTTTGCATTGCAGATACAATTTCTGATGCAGATTCTTTTTATTTTTTAAATCTTGTGACAATGTCACCACTATTTTTAGCTCATGGAGTGCACAGAATCCCTCTGTGCATCCTATCTGGCCGTGCTCTTGAGGGAATTGTCCAGCTCATGTGTTCATCACCATGAATACAATCATGCTTAGCAGCAGAAAATGGTTCTCTTTTCTTTTTCATACACAAGTTGAACAGTGTTCAATACATTCTTTGTGCATGTTCCATTAAGGGGCAGTAAGATGGCCATTAAGTTCCATGTCACAAGGAAACATGAGATAATTGTGAAAGTAAACAAAAAATGAGGCTGGGGACAAAGCGTTGATACTTGTTAAAGAAACTTCAAGTCACCACCGTAGAGACAATGACTTGACTACCTAGTACAGGATCTGTGAAACACGTTGGTCTATTGATTCTATCTTACTTTTATTTCTCATTGATATGATGTTGATTTCTTCAGAGATAGATTGTGGCTAGTGACAGCTGCATTTTTCCATTTTCCCTGTAGCTTAGATTAATATGTGCCATAATTTACGGCCAAGGGAATTTGTAAGTTTCTGGGTAGAAAACATGTTTAATAGGTGGTCAATTTGGCTGTCACGTGGTGTTCTCTCCCACCCCCTTCCATTGCTTCTTCTCTAAAAGATGGCCATGGTATGAAGCGAAGAACAGATGTTTTGTAACCGTGAGGTGATAAGAGAGATACAAAATCTAAAGCAAGTCAGAATGTCCCATTGTATTGTCAAAGCACATTACCAGCACGGATGGCCATGTCTACAACTCCTTTTAGATGAGAAAAGTAAATTACTACTTATTTTAAACCTCAATTTGTCAGATCTGTATCCAAAAAACCCTACGTATGTATCTCCTAATATATCTAACATGTCTATATGTACATATATATGTGCATACAATATTATGCATGTAATATTCTGATTATCTCATTACTCTTTTTTTCCTTCTGTTTTCTTTTTCTTTCTTGTGGTGCTGGGTACAGAGCCCAGGTCTTCACACTTAGTCAAGTCACTTTTTATTTCAAGACAGCATCTCATTAACTGGCTACGTTGCCCAGGCGGAGTTCAAGCTAGCAATCCTTCTGCCGCAGCCTCCCTAAATGCTGGGATCACAGGCCTGCACCTTATTTTTTTCATACTTAGCCTCATCTTTTTATAGCTGATGAATCATTCGTTTGCTAAGCTTGTTAAGAACCAAAGTAAAAAGAAACCTTACCATATCGATACACATAAACTATCCACATACATACCATCTTTTACAATACATTTTAATCATTGATCCGGGCCTGGTTTTTCTAAACACACACCCACACACCCACAGCCCCCCTCCCACTCACACACCTATAAACCAGTGGAAAAGTATACTAAGATCAGAAATTAATCCATGCATTTAGGGTCACTTTGTCTGTGACAGAGTTCCCAGGCACACCCAGTAAAGAAAAAAATAGTCTCTTCAATAAGTGGTGTAGAGAAAACTAAATATCTGTGATCAGGAGAATTTATTGTGTGAAAAGTATCACACAATAAATGAGATACTTTCAAAATGGATTAAAAACAAACATATCTGACAATATGAAACTCATAGGGGAAAGCATCAGGGACAGATTTGTGATACTGGTCTGGGCAGTGATATTTTGATATAAGCTCAAAGCACAGGCAATAAAATAAAAAATAGACAAACCTGATTGCATCAAAGTAAGAAACAAAAAGAAAAACAAAACAATAAACAAGAAACTAGGCATCCAAGGAAGTCAAGAAAGAAGAGATAGTCAATAGGATGGGAGGAAGAACCTGCAATCATACAACAGAAAGGGTCATGTACAAAATGTATAAGGAGCTCAAACCATCCGATAGAACAGAGAGGACCCTATTAAATTGAGCAAAACTCTTCAATAGACATTTCTAGAGAGACACACAAGGGGCCAGTACATTTATGAAAATTATTCAATCAGTGATCATCAAAGAAGTACCAACAGAAATCACCATGAAATATTACTTCATACATGTTAGAAGTGGCTTTTATAAAAGAGACTAAAGAGATGTATTGGTACATACACTCTTGGGGTGAGTCAAAATAGCCTTATAGAAAACAGTGCAGTATCAAACATTAAGAATAGAACCACCATAGGATCTAACAATCTTACTAGTGTGTACATAAGCAAAAGAAATGACCAAGTGTGTTGAAGAGATATCTGTACTCCCACATTCACAATAGCTGATGTATGAAATGTACCTAAGTGTTCACTGATTGATGAATGAATACAGAAAATATGACATTTCACATGCAATGAAATATTATTAATTTTACTAAGGGAAATTCTATTATTTGTGACAACTTGCATAATCCCCAAAAGACATTATTCTACATGAAATAAGCCAGGTACAGAGAGATGAGTGCTACAGGAAACCATTTACATGTATAACCTGAAACATGTACCTCAGAATCACAGATTAGACAAACAGCTGCCAGGACTTAGGAGTTGAAAAAATGGGAAGATGTTGGCACAGGGTAAAAAGTTTCAGGTATGCAGGAGGAATAGATTCTGCAGGTCTGTAATAATATATCATAGTGACATGGTTTATATTGTACTGTACACTGGAAAATTCATAAGAGACTTAAATGTTATGATTTTATCCATCAAGTGAGTATATCATTAGATATATTAATTAGCTTGATTGTGGCGATCATTTCACAATATTACCTTGGATATCATAATACATGATTTTGTCAACTATAGTAAGACCAAGAAAAGATAAAGCAAAATAGCATAAATTTTAATACCAGTGGTAGTAAGGTTATTATAGTATTAATTGACTAGATGTAGTATTCATTGTTGTAATAGAATTAATAGTTTATATTTAATGAATGATTTCTTTGTGTCACTCATTCTAAGTGCTTCATATACAGTAATTCATTGACTCTTTAGGTTAATCCAATAAAAATCTACTATAGTTTCCAACAGAAGCATAAGTACTAGGCTAGAAATATCAGGTAGATAGTATTTGTATGTATGATATATAATACAAATGATGGTGGAATTCATCTTTTTTTTTTTTTTTTTTGAGACAGGGTCTCAGTCTGTGGTCCAGGCTGGTCCTGAATTCACTTCGGAGCCTAGGCTAGCCTTGGACTCACGGTAATCCTCCTGTCTCAGCCTCCTGAGTGCTGGGATTACAGGCGTGTGCCACCACGCCCAGCTTATATGGTGCTGGGGAATCGAACTAGGGTACTTAGTGCTTGTTAGGCAAGCACTTTAACCACTGAGCCATTCCTCCAGTCCCTGGAATTCATCTTGAGAATTAGAAAAAAATTCTCATTCTTATCATCAAAGTTCCATGCATGTCAGTATATATTTTATACTCAACTCATTTTTAATTATATTCCTTAAAAAGTTTGATATTTTCTAGGTTGAAAAGATTTTTATGAAATTTGAAACTTGAAATATTGATATTTAGTGGATGCACTGTTTCATAGGTGATTTTTTTCACCATGTTCCTGCCATCTGAAGATGGCATGGTACTCATGCCACGCCTGCCAAAGCTTTCACACCTATAGACATCTGTTCCAACAATCACTAGGCCCATTCCAGACTATTTTTGGCTTCCAATATCTTTTCTTTTTCTTCTGTCTAGGGTGCAGAGGGAAAGACACACTCTAAGTCGTTAGGGTTACCCAAGACTCTTCCCCACGAGCCTTCAGGCAAAATAGACATTCTAAGGAAAGTGTTGCAGAAGCCGTGCAGGTGTCTGCTCCAGACTGAAGGGAGGCTGTGGAGGCGCATGAGAGCTTGTGGGAGAACCGGAAAGTCTTGGGTGTTGCTGAAGTTATTTGGGTATCTGTGCAAGAATTTGGCGAGTCATTTCTGTTCTTGACAATCTCTTTCTTAGCTGTGTGAAAAATGTGAATGGCATTCTAAGCAGTATCATGGAGAAATGAAAAAAAAAAATTTTCTCCATTTTAACTTCTTGGCTGATTTAAACTTTACTATTGTAAGCGTAATAAACATTTACAAAGAAAAAAATCAATGAGGTCTATCTGCATTTAAAAGCAAATTCTTTCTAAAAATTCATAGGCTTGTCCATGAGTATGATTTTTTGAAATCTGTTTTTTAGTTTAAACCACCTGACTCTGAGTTGAGTCCAGTTGAATCGTGGCAAGTTATTTAGTTGATAAACTACTGTGCTAATTCAGAAGAAAAGAAAAAAGTATGTGCTTTATAAAATGTATTTTTGTTAGTGGAATTTTTTGACTAAAGAACATTTACAAAATAAAAATTTACTCTTACTTATGACTTTGTGTCTCCTACAATTATAATTTAGTTTATGAAATATCAGTTTGCTTTTGGTGGGAAGTAGTTTTTCCTGCCCCCTAAACAGCTCTAAGATTTTTGGAAACTTCCTAAGTGATGGGATGGTCTTATTTTTCTTCACACATGCCTTGATGTTTCTGTGAATGTTTTCTTCTTCCTAACCACCTATGTTTTTCCTCTTTAGAGTTTTGCATTGTATCTGGGACTTCTGTTTGGCACAGTTCCATTGCTTTTAGGATTCACTTGCCCTGCTGATGAATGTAAATTTTTTTTTGTCCCTTAATTTTTCAACTCAAACTTGTCACCTGATTTCTCTAGCACAGTTTGGAAAATCAGGAATGTAGTTCTTAGATTTTATGCATTAATTTAAGAACTAAAATTTACAACTGGAAGCCTCAGCATTGAAAAGAAACAACCTATGATTTTACTGGTTGCAGGGTCCTTATTAGGGACATAGGGAAAAAGAGGAAACCCCTAGATACTGAGTGTGATGTGTTCAAGCCCGTTCTGCTGTTTGGTCAGAGAGATTGTTCCAAGTCTACATTCCAAGCCCAGGGAACACAAATGAACGTTTTTCTAGTTCTAATGAAAGTGCAGACATCCTCAAATGTTAATTACAGTAACTTTAAATCATAGGCTTTGGAGGAGAGTCACAGGCAGATGAAGTGGAAACTTCATAGGTACTGTACATAAAATTAAAATTGTGGATTAGTAATAGATGTTTGAGAAAATTGTTTTGTCTGATTACTCATCCCTAGAATAAAAGGCTATCATTTCTTGAGTGTTGTTAGTAATAATGGAAGACAAGACTCTCATGGGTTCTTCTTATCAAATGTCAGTATCAGTTCCTGGAGATCCGCACGGTACACTTGCTGTCATGTTGTAGAATCCAGAAAAGTGTTTGACCTACTGCCCGCTGGAAGGTGGGATCAAAAAAGTGATGTGAATGAGAGAACTAGGCAAGTTACATAGGCGTGTGTTTGTGTCAGCTACGATTGTGTTCCAGCCTCTGAGCAAATGCTTTGTGTGCAGTAACCTTACTAATCTCTTTAAAACCCTCTAAGATTGGTACTGCCACCTCCATGTGATAGATGAACTTGGAGAAGGGGAAATTACTGACTTCAAAAATAGAGAAAAAAATAATTTTGACATACTACTGCACCATGAGAAACTATGATTGAGTCATTTTCCATACAAAAATTAATGTATTAAAATATACTATTAAAATAGTAGGTAAGTAGCAAGATATTTGGTTGTTAGCTAATCTCACAATCTGACATTTCAGTTTTTGAGGGATAGGACAGAAAGAGAAGCTGCCATAGAGGCTTAAGAAAATTCTTTTACTTTTCAATCTTTGAATTACAACAATTAATTTCCACTTCCAAAAGTAGGGACTGACCAGATCATATTTATGGAGCCTGAAACTTAATATCATCTGAACATACCTATCCTCTGACTCATTGCACCTGCCAGCAAAAGTCTTTTAGCTTCAAGAGTTCATTTTTATGTATTTATGTTAATTTTTAATGACTTCATAAGTGGCCAAGAAAAAATAATTTGTGGATATATTCTCATGTAAATAACTTCTAAAGCCATTAGAAAAACCAGTTCATTCTCTTTGAGGAGATTTCCCATCCTATCTGCTGATCAGATAAAAGTATAAATTTCAAACAAATACCTTTCACCATAATTTATAAAAGACAAAGCTCTAGCCCCCTTCCTGTGGAATGACCACATTCAGATTGAAATTCAAGTCACCAACACACTTATTTCCTCATGAAAGGAGGAGTACCAGATAATTTCTAAATTTGTCGAAACACACCATATGTATGTTATGATACCCTTAGGTTTTTAAGCAAATGAAGACAAAATAATTTCTTGAGCTTCATTAAGGGAATAAAATGATTTCAAGTGTGCACAAACATTTTAAAGAAGCATGTTACATTCAGTTTTTGGGCTTAACAGAGATTCAAGGAGTAATATAAATTCACCTTTCTTTGGTGAATTTCTTGGGTTGCAGATTATTCAGGCAGCATTTTGTAAATCTAGCCACAACTCACCTTCCCTGCTTCCAATCTGCTTCTTTTAGACAGTGTTTTGTCTGTTCCCTCTGTAAACTTTTTGGATCAGCTTAGGGATTGCAAAGTAATGTGACGACCAGAAGAAGCCAAACATAATTGGAAAAGGAGGCTGCCAAGAAGCAATCAGATCCTCTGCATTCCAAAATCAAGCCTATTCCAAAAGCAGGATGCACCATCCCATTGCAACCCCATGGCTGAGCTGCATGTGACTGGTGTTCCAATTGGATGTTCTCCTTACCACCAACCCACAGAACTGAATCCACAGCCCTTCAAATAAAAGAAAGTTGAACTCAATCATAATTATTCTCACATGTGCTTTTGGCACCAAACCGCACAAAACTTACTAAGTAGAGGACGTCAACTTTAGTCCTAGACGTCCTTTGGGAAGGGAGCCTTCTGCTGCCTGTCACATCCCATGACTGAACTGCCCCATTTCCAGTCTGCGGAGGGCCTTTGCCTTGGAAGCCTTTCTACTTCTGGTGGCTCTTAAGTAGCCCTGCGCTCAAATTCAGCTGAGATTTCAAGTGAGCAAACGTGTCTCGATCTCAAGGTGTACCGACTCCTGAGAGGAGTTGAATGATTCAAGAAAAAGAAAGAGAAAGAAATAAAAGTAAAAATCTAGTATGGCCTGAAAGCAAAGAAGATAACAGCAGGAAGTACCTCAACGACTACAGATTCCAGAAATCACAATACCCCAGGACTCGGTGCAAAGCATTACTCCAGTTTAGAATCTTTCCTGACAGAAAGAAAAGCCTTTCTCACCTGTCCTGTGTTTTGTCCCTAGGCCAGCGGCGGCGGCAGCAGCAGCAGCAAGTGAACAGGTTCTTTCACGTCTTTCCCACCTGTTCACACTGACAGCTCTTTTATTGCAAAACTCATTTTGGCATTAAGATACGCGTTTGACGGGGAGGAGCTACCGGCTCTCACCTGAACAGAGGTGAGGTGGCATGTGCGAGCCCATAGAATATTCCAGCATGAGCCTCTTTGGAGAGAAATCGATTTGTTCCACGGGGCTCGTAGGATAGCTGGGATTGGTCCCATCAGCCGGACACCCTCCTTTCTCTACAGTTTTGGCTGGAGTAAACAGTAGTTGCTGGAGAGCGCGGGACTTTTCTAAAAGCACTTGGTTGCTCAGTGATTCGACTCACAGCACACAGCCCTTAGGGCAATAAAAGGGAAAGGCCAGGGTGGGCTGTGTGCCAGCGAACCGAAGCTTGGGGGCCAGGCATTTGCCTGGGAAGTGCCTAGCGCAGGGGGAGGGTTTGTTGGACAGGTTCCAGCCTCAGTTCCTAACAGGGTCCCCATTGTACTAGCAGAGTCATCAGGTGAATCTAAAGGCCTGGGAAGAGAGGCACTAGCGCTCTCTCCTCTCCTTCCACCATCACCCTTCCTGCGAAGCTCAGCCAGACTCAGCCTGCAACTTGTTGCTTCTTGCCTGAAGGATCCACATTGCTGGGAGACTAGACAAAGGGCAACCAAAGAGCTAACCACAGAGAGAGAAAATAGAGCCCAACTCCTGCATGGCCTCCGCTGTGGATCTGCCTGAAAGCAAATCCAGTTTCCAGAGCCTCAGTATCCCCTTCTCCTGGATTATTTTCTCAGCTCCTTTCTCAGTTCAGTTTATTGTCCCCCACATCTGTGGTCACTTTCTATACCTCCTTTCCTTTTCTGAGTCTCCGGGTCTGATCACTGACACCCAGTGTCCACTGAAGACAACAGCAGGAGTTGTCACCAAGTGTGGGAGGATGGTGTGTAAGTGGAATGCTGATGCACTTGTTGCCAGTAGTTTAAACTCTGACGTTACCATGTGTCCCAGGAATAACAAGTAAATTATATTTTGATAATTCATAACACATCCGTAAATGACAGACAGCTAATTTTTCACTTCACATCTTGTGTTTCAATAATGACTTCTGGAATAAATTAGGCAAGTTCTGTTCCAACATTAAGAAAGTTGTCAAAACGTTTGTTGCACATACATAGATTCTAATGGGATGAATAAATACAACAAAACACATGATAAATCTGTCAGTAGGTAAAGTTTAAAAATTTGTTCAAACACATGTTTCTATTATGCATTGCAAACATATGCTAATAGAAATATAAGAAATTTCCAAATAAAGAATCAGCTCCTGCAAATAAGTAAACAGGCAAATCTTGTTATTTAGTAGAGGATGTCTTGTCTTACATGAACATACTTGGTTTCTTATATGTTAAATCCTTGTTATATGTGTGATTTATGAAGATTTGTATCGCATTCCATATGTTGTTTTCATCAGTCTATTCGTTATCTCTTTGGCTGCACAGAAACTTTTTAGTTTGATGGAAACTGATTTGGCTCTACTTGTTTTGATGCTTGTGTTTTGGGGTCACATCTAGAAGATCTTTGGCCAGACCAATGTCATTGCAGCATGGTTCACAATGTCTAGGATGGGACTCAACCAACGTGTCCATCTGAAGTTAAAAGGTGAATGGAATAAGAAAGTGTTAGACACACACAAACACACACATACACACATGTGCACACAAAATGGAATACTACTCAACTTTAAAAAAGAAGAAATCTTGTCATTTGTAACAACATGAAGAAATTTGAAGCACAGTGTACCAGGCGCAGAAAGACAAATAGTATGTGATCCAACTTACATGTCAGCTCTGAGAGAGTCAAACTCATAGAAACAAAAAGGAGAATGGTGCTTGTGAGAAGCTAAATGCTGGAGGAGAAAGTGGACAGTGGGATCAAAGGTGCAGCATTTCATTTAGACACAATGAACACGTATTATACAACCGAATAATACAATTCATAATGGTATACAGTTGAGAATTTCTAAGCAGACTGTAAGGGCCTTTGCACTGAGCTACATTCACAGCTGTCCTATTCTTTTCTCTGCTTTAAAAAATTTGAGATAGTGTCTTGCTGAATTGCTGAGAATAGATCTTAAGTGTTCTCAGAAAATAGTTACATGAGGTAATAAGTAGTTGATTTTATTATGTCCCAATATTTACATATATCAAAGCAGACCATTGTAATATTTATTTTTAAATAATACTAAAATAATTAGTCTTCCTTAAGGTTTCAAAACATAAAAGCAAGCATTTCCCTGAGCGCGCTCTCCTGTCTACGTTAACCTTGTACCATCGTCAGCTCTCTTCCACGTTTAGCTCTCAGCACACCATCCTGAAAGTAGCAAACAGCACTAACAGGGTTTGGTATCAGGACCAGTATCACTGATGCTTTGCTCATGTGTTTCTAATTTTCAGTTAAACAAACAAACAAACAAAAAACAAAACAAAAAAAAAAAACTTTGATTACCCATGGTGACACAACCTAAGCATGGAACAAATGCAGTGAAGAATTGTCAGTCTTTGCTCGGGGAGGTAGAAAAAGCTGTTTCCATGAATGCAAAGTTACCTGGGATCTTTCCAATGACAACTATTTTGGGATAAACATTAGTGATTAATTTACTCATTTAAATCATCAGCTGCGTTTGAATTCTTAGTCATTTAGTCTTCAAGACCTCAATAAGCTTTGGGAAAACAGCAAGTACTCAATACATGATAATTAATACTACTATTAGACCAGGTGTCTTAGTTATTTCTCTTGGGTGGGGCACAGTACCCAATATCCACAACTTTAGAGAGGAAAGACTTTTTTTTTCACTCACCGTTTCAGAAGGTCACACCCATTCATGGTCAGGCAGTTGAAAATGGTGGAACCAAATGGCAGGGTGGAAGCCAGATAAAAAGCTCCTCACAGAATGGCACAACAGACCCAGGAGGGGAGGGTGAGCTAGCACATACCCTTCCAGGTCAAGCCCTAAGCATCAGTCCCTTCCAGCTAGGCCCTACCTTCCAACAGTACACAGTATCCATGGGTAGCTGAGATCTTTGGAGGACACTCTAGATCCAAAACACACCACTTGGGTTAAAAGAGGTACAGTAATATGGACAATTTAACTGAAATTTATTTTGTGACACATCTAAATGAAATAGAAGCTCTGTGAGAGTTTAGAAAGTTTTGTATTTGGCACCATTCTTTGGTCAGGCAATAGGTACCTCTGTGCTGAGCCCTGTGCTTTAGAAGGTCTTTTGTGGGCTTTCCTCCTTCTGTGCCGCTCACCAAAGATGATGTATCTTTGAGAACAAAACACCCATACAGAGCCTACATAACCCCTCTAACCTAGATAATGGGATGCTGAATCTCAGCATTTTGCTGTTGAGGACCTAAGTCTGCTTCTAAGTTCTGTGAGTGAGTCCTTTCCTTGTTCCTCCCATTGAGGTAGTCCTGTGGCATCTGCACATATGCTCCTAGTCCTAAGGAGGTGGTCTGAGAACAGCAGCAGAAGTATGATGTATAGATCGATGAGGCTCAAGGGGAACATCTGGAAGATCCACACATGCCACATGAGCTCTCTCCTAGTGCATGAGGACATCGGGGTTGGAAGGAGAAGAGGAGAGAGCTGGGGGTTTGGCCTGCGTCTGGGGCTGGAGTCTTGGGAGCGACTCTCTCCTTTCTCTGCCAGACTCTGGTGTGGAACAGTAAAGACTCTGAAACTTAGCCTTCTGGACTCAAGCTTAGCTTTCTCGGTTACTATGGATGTATATTTTTCAAATGTGTATAGAACGATGCTATTTAACAGATTTTATAAGCAATACTTTGCAAGTAAACGCTTTACAGGAGGTTCTTGAGCAACAAACAACACACATACGTTCTCTTACTTGTAGTGATTGCGTTTTATGACAGCCCAAATTTTTCTGCCAAAGCTTATTTCAATCTGCTATGCGTTATTATTGAATATGAATTTGAGAAAAGATGTGTATTCAGTTCTCTGATGTGTACAAGAGGTAGCTTCAGCATATCACTGTTTATAATTTTAGGTTTTTAGACATAGGATGTAGGTATCTCCAACTATACTCTCATTCTGGAATCTTCAAGTAACTGTGATAGGTTGTAATATGTAGAAGAGTGCCAGTGTACAAAAAATACTTAATACCTCTTCTATAAACTTGTTTTAGTTGAGTGACTTTGGGCAAGCTATTCGTGTATAAACTAATACATACCTTACAAAATTATTGGCTAAGTGAAACCACTCATGTGAAAGCATCTAATGCAGTTATTGGCTCTTTGTATACAAGTAATAAATGTAGCTGAAAGAATGAATAATAGACATTCAATAAATTTTGATTTCTTATTTCATCTTATTTGGAGAAAATTCATGTTTTTCTAGTTTAAACTACTCATGGATGTTTATAATTTTCTGCAGTTGTCTTTCAAGACAATTGCTTATCTCTTTCAGAATTTTTCTTGCAGAAAGGTCATGTGGGACATCTCATTTTCATAAAGTTCCCAAAGGTACAGTGCTCATACTCTTTTTACTCCTTCTAAAAAGTTTGGTACAATTCCACTTGGCTGCACATCTGTCATCGGAGCCTCGAGGAGGAAAGTCTGCTTTATGCTCTAACTTTGTTCTCAGCAGTATTTTGTATCCTGGGATAGTGGAGGAAAAAATGGCTTTGAATTAATTCTTGCGATTCAGTCGTTCCATATGCTGCCCTGAGGCAGGAAGGTTTTCAGTTTTTAAGCTAACTATATAATAAACAAGGAAGCATAAAAATTATCAGTGATATTCTTTATTTCCAGGATAATTGAGTAAATTGAATGAAGCTTACAGGTGAGTAATAATTTCAACTTGAAGTGTTCAAGTGGGTTTGTAATGTATACTCAATATGAGCAGCGTTCTTATAATAGCAGATGTTTTACATCTCATAACTTCTTTTTCTGTTTTCAGAGAACATATTCAGTGTTGCTACCATGTCCTAAATGAATTGTTATCCCTTTTTCAAGATTTTCTCATTAGTTTGTTTCTGTATTTGCAATGCCACAGTGACACTTTTTTTTTTTTTTTTTTTTTTTTTTTAGTTTTAACTACTATTTCTGTAAATGCATTGTTAAGCCTGTGCTTACAAACTCACATGTCTAGGGAAACGATCTCTTGTAAACATAGCAAATACCTTGTTTGTGCATCTTCATCTATAATACCCCTCAAAAAACTCGATCCTTTCTCCAAAATGATCTCAAAAGAGAAGGTGTTATGACCAAGACATGAAAGTATTGGAAACCCATCTGGGCAGGCTACTGAGTGAAAATGCAGATTTGTCAATATGGGCATCAACTTAAAGGCAGAGCTCAGAAAAATCATCCATAAATTTAGAAGTATATTTTGTGACTTGGCAGAACTTTAGACATTTCCTGATTCAATGATCTTAGTTTGTAGTTGATGAACATGAGATCCTCAAGTTAAAGTAAAACTAGATATGATAAGTGGCACTGATTTTCATCTTTATATAAATTAGAATAAGTTAGGATTTGGTACATGAATACAACACTGAAAAGCTCAGTGACTTAAGACAACAGAATTGTTTTTTGCATATATCATATCTCCATCATAGCTAGTCTTTGAGCTTGGTGATCAAGATTGATGAAACCCCTATTTCTCTGAGCATCACAAAATGTTGTGACAAAATATAATGCCTCGTATGTAAATATTCCCATTTCAATTGTCATGCATCACTGCCACTCATTTATTAGCCAGATGAGTCATTGGTCATACATTCAAGGAGGTACGAAATGCAGTTGTGCTGTGTGCTTGGAAGGAGAAGAACTTGAATATTTTTAAATGCTCATACCATCTGCAGAACCTTACTACTCATGAGATCATTGACAACTTTCATATATATTCACCCACAGATGCCAGTAATGAGCAGGTAATACATTAAGGCATATCAAGACCTTAAAAATAATATGTCTTGAGGGCAAAATTACAGAAAATGTGTTTTAGAAAAATTATCATGAAACTAAGTAGGTTAAAATTTCCTCTCATCCTACAAACCATGTTATCATCTGGCTGAATTAGTAAGACAGAGCTGCTGTAGGATAAATAACATTAAGATGTTCCAGGAGAAGACTAGCTGGAAGAAGGGAAGACTAGTTGAAAAGTAGAAGGTGGAAGAGGAAAAGTGACAGACAGCATCCCTCCTGTACCAGCCAAGGATGTGTTAGAACCCATGAAAACACTGGTCCATCGCACACATCCGGTAACATTTGAGGTCTATGAATAGTTTCCCTAGATTGAATCACTGTAATCAAAATTTGACCTTTACATATTTTTTTCCCTTTCCCCCCCATTTTATTGATATGTACACTTGCAGAATTTAAGGTTTACAATGCATTTTGTGCACATACTTTCCTTGTCAAAGTGACAAGGGCTTTTCTGCTCTCCTTTTGTCCCTCCCTCTGCCCTCCCTTCTCTCCTTTCACCACCCCCCTGTCCCCCTCTTTCGCTTTGTCTTTCGTTTAAAGTTCCATGAGATAGTTGTGGTCTGGGTCTCTCATACCAGAGAGACCATCCGATGTTTCACCTTCTGCTTCTGACTCACTTCACTAAGCATGATATTCTCAAGTTTCTTCCATTTGCCTGTGAAAACCTCCACGCTGTTGGACCTTACAGATGCGTAGTATTCCATTGTGTATAAGTACCACAGTTTGTGTATCCACTGGTCTATTGATGGGTATTTTGGTGACTTCCATGTTCTAGCTATTGTTGGTTGTGCTGCTATGAACATGGGTATACATATATCTCTATTGTATGTTGTTTTGGCCTCTTTTGGATATATTCCCAGGAGGGGTGTCGCCGGATCAAAGGGGATATTTATTTCTAGTCTTTTGAGAGCTCTCCATACTGCTTTCCAGAGTGGTCGAACAAATTTACACTCCCACTACATAATTTTTTAAAGGAGAGAATAGACTATGTGGGCAAATAAGTATATTTGACATTTCTAAGTTGCAGCTCTTGTTGTAATTTAATAGATTGACCCCATTTACATTGTTGAACTTAGATGTTGCGGAAACAATCTCAGTGAATGTTATCAGCTCCAGGAGATTGACATTTTCCGGTCCTCAGTACCAATCCTTGATTGTAGTAAATTCATCCCGGAAATGTTACTGGATAAGGCCTTTTACTCACTATCCAAGTGACCTTTAAGCAAAATCTGACCTCTCTCATGGTTTTTTACCTTACAAAGATAGTTCTTGCTTGTCTTATTTATTGGTAGGGTTATTTCCAAAGTAACACGGAGTGCTAGTTAAGTTTCCTTATTCATGAGTAAGGTTTCTCTTCTACCCAGAGAAAGTATTCGGGTCCAGGGTTAGCCAGGCTAGAATCTCCTTGTTCAGCTTTAGTGTCTTCTAAAGATTTTTTTTTTCCAGTACAAATTTCCTTTGAGAGAAGAACTATGTTGTCACTAAAGCTTATTGACCATTTGTTTAGGACAGGTACATCACTCAATATTTTGTGCTTGAGTTTGTATGATTTTCATAAAACCCAATGAGGTAGGAAGTGTTAATATTTGTAAATGAGGTAAGTGTTACTTAGAGAAGTTACATGATTTGTAATGTACATTAAACTAGTAAGTGGCAGGGCTGGGATTCAAATGGACCTCCAACTTCACAACCTGAGCTCTTCATTATTATGTGGTAATAAAGAGACTAAAGATGACCATAATACTCATCTACTCATTTCTTTTTCAAAGAGTATGTTTGCTATAAACTCCTTAAGATATTCCTCAAAGACCTTCTATCTCACTTATGGGCAAAACAATAAATAAATAAACAAGGGCGGGGTGTGCTTTAGTGGTAGAGTACTTGCTTAGCTTAACTGCACAAGGTTTTGGGTTCAATCTGCAGTATTGAGAAAAACAAGTGAACAAATTGACAGTTTTTGTTAATGAAATTCTGTTAAAATATTAACAAGTGTAGGTGGATAGAAAGAAATTTGAGGAAAGGCTATCATTTAATCAAGAAAATTTCTTTTTTTGTGTGTGTGAAGAAACTACTGAAACTAAGACTTAAAGAACAGAAGAAGCCCATCTTTGGGAGAAGGCAAACAACATTCCAGCCAGTAAGAGTAGCAGAGCTTTATAAAGAGAGGATGAGAACATTCCAGGCAGGAGAAATAGCAGTGCAGAAGTGGTGAGAGTAGTGGCCAGCTTGGAGCACTTGAGGAACACAGAGCCCTGCCCAGGTACACACTGATCCCGGTGAGAGTGGGGAAAGTGAGGGTAAAGGAACAGGCAGGTGGTAAGCATCGAGCAGGTCCCCAGAGCATGGAAAGGCCAACATCTTCTTGTGGATTCAAGTAAAACATGAAGGAGGGGAGAGTTGAGGACTCCAGAAAAGCAGAAGCTTTTCTTCTGGATGTTTCTTTCTAAGAGCCTTTCCTGCTTCAGGTCATTCGAACTTTTACACTTCCTGTAGCCTAGTGACATACAGATTTTGTCTTACTTCTGGAAACCGTTGCATTCCTTTAAGAATCTATTGAACTGAGGGAGAGATTTTCTGTCGTATATATTGTAGTTATGTCAAGCAGGCCTTATCACAAACAGCTGGACCTCAGCCACGTGCACCATCTCAAGAAGTTAGTTTTTAGAATTTTTACGTCAGAAAGTTGTATCACAGACCATAGTTGACCAAGGCTGACTTAGAATGCTTGCAATAGGGAATAGCAAATGGTATTTCCAAATTTGAAGGTGTAACATGATGTCATCTTTTGACTGCTTATAAAATGTTTCCAAATCACTGTAATGTTGGTTCAAATAATACAGATCCGCCTTGTAATTAATTAATTGCCTTCTTCTGAGTTCAGGTGATCTAAAAGATGGAACATGTCTCTTATCCTTTGGGTAAAATTCTAGGAAATCCAATGAGACTCAAGGGGACTTTCTTTTTAAATGTATTTTCATTTGTGACTATTGTTTCTACCAAATATGTGCTCCAATAGGATATTTTTTGTACATATACCTAACATTTTGGTCGCATCTATCTCCCCGTTGACCTCCTTTACAGAAGCCCCTTCCTCTCGTCCAAAAATAATTTAAGGGACTTCTTCTTGTTCTTTTCTTGTACCTCTTTTATGGACCTTTTCTAAAAGTCAGCCATCAAATTATTTCAACAAGGTAGTACATGAGATGTTTTTCTCTTTAACCATGGAAATACTGTCCAGGCCATTTTGTATATGTGAGGTATTTGTAGCGTCCCACGACAAAAGGCTTGAACATATACCTGAATAAGTGGATGTAGGACCTGATGATATGCTCTAGAAGATGAATTTAGACCATGACTAGAAGAAACTAGCTTCCACAGTGAGATTTTCTCCAAAACATGTCACAATATATGTGGTTCTGTGGGCAAACTTGTATTTGGAGAAGGATATTCATGTCTTTGGCTCCCTTGAAATTAGTTCCTAAATCTCAGTTTGTTTTCTTGTCCAGATGCCTTTATCATACTTTTTAAGTTGCTCTGAAATTTGCATAGTAGTAGAACATTTTTTACCTTTCTCTCCTGATCATTTTTCCAGTTAACCCTCAGGGCTTTAGTCACTTTTGGCATAAGGAAGATGAGTCTATTCCTTTCCTCACTGTGTGATCTGAATAGTGGGCAAAGAGACAGGGCATATAAAACACTTGGAAACAAAATGATTTGTGGGCTCATCATTCAGCCAGCCAAAGCTCAGTTCCTCAAAACACTGTCATTTTCCTACTTTAGAAAATCGTGTCATGTTGAGAATCAAAAGCCACTAAATGATGCTTCATCTAGACATGTGTACTTAATTTGTAAATGCAGAAGTGAATTTTAATTTTGAGCTGCTTTTTAGATATAAAAACATCTCAATAGAAAAGTTGTTTTGCTCTCTTAATAAATTACTTAAGGTTTCAAGTGGCCTATTAATGGCTTTAAAAATGATAAACACAGCTCTGGGACAGAAAATGTGCTCAAACACCAATGGAAATCTGGAACTCATTTGTTTTAAGGGGCATTAACTACTTAGTTACTTTCATGAATGCAGGCAAAGATATATGTAGCATGAGGTTTTCATTTATTCTATTCCTGTTTAATTATTGGCGAGATTATTATTGTCTATCAATAAAGGATATAGGAGGCATTTTATAAATTTATAATTTACCATACTTGATGTTGCTCAGTAAATTGACATTAGTGATAAATACCAGACACACAAGAACCATGACATGTCCCCTAAGTGTCATCGTTGATTTCTCACAGTGTGGTGATGAATTAAAGAAATTACAGGGGAAAATGGCTTCAAAGGCCTGGAGAAATGGCAGAGAGGTTAAAGCACTTGACTTGCAAGCACAAGGCTCTGAGTTCGACTCCCCAGCAACACATAAAGCTAGGCATGGTGGTGCACACTTATAATCCCATCACTCAGGAGGCTGGGGCTGGTGGATTGTCCTGAGTCCAAGGCCAGCCTAGACCACACAGTGAATTCAGGACCAGCCTGGGCTACAGAGTGAGACCCTGTCTCAAAAAATTTTAAAAAGGCTTCATAATTCCAGATAATGAGAATTTTTTATATTTAAAAAAAACTTTCTTACCTTTGTTTCTTTTATTTTAAAATACTCAATATAAAATATAAATCCCATATAAAATATATAAATAATACAAAAATGCATAAAGTACACAAAACTCTCTTTTTGCTTCTCTGTCTCAACTATTTTGGGGCTATTTTTCTAGATTTTTATATTTATACAGACTTATGTAAAAGTGTCCCCCCCACCCATATGTACACATGAAGTATATACTCTTTTCCCTCATTTTTAACCTAATGTTTTTGTAGAATTTTAAAAGATTTCTAGGATTGTCCTTACTAAGGCATGGAGAAATTGGCCCTTTTATATCATGACAGTGAGGATTAAAATCATGACGGTACGAACAGTTAAAATATCTTTTCAGAGAATGTAGGCAGTGTATCAGTTAGAGTTTTCTAGAGAAAGAGAGGCAATTGAATATATGGAGAAATTTTTTATCAGAAATAAGATAATCATGATAATAAGGTAATCATGAAGGCCAGTAAGTTCCATTGTATACTGTCCACAACTGGAGAACCAGGAAAACCAGTGGTATAATTCAGTTCAAGATGCAAGAATTCAGAACTGGGATGTTAGTGGGATGGAGGGTTGGAATAGCTCATGTAAGTTCTAGAATCTGAACTAAGGATTTATTGTCAATGGATGGAAGAAGATGGTTATCCCAGCTCAAGAAGAGAAGAAGGGATAGAACCAGGCTTTCTTTGCCCTTCATTCTTCTGGAGCTTTACCTGGATTGACTGATGCCTGCCCACTTTGCTCAAGGTGAAATTTGACTGTCTCTATTGGCTCAAGTGTTAATCATTTTTAAAATACCCCCATAGACACACACAGAAATAATGTGAGATACCTGGGTGTTCCTTAGCTCAGTCAAGAGGATGTAAAAATGAACCATCATGGACAGTATACTATACAGTTTTAAGGTGCCATGTGTTGCCCCAGATATTTTTGTTATAATTTTTTAGTTTATAGACATAGTATTTTACTGGACCTGGGAGCACAGGCCTATAATCGCAGCACTCTGGAAAGTGGAGGCAGAAGGATCACGAGTTCAAGCCCAGCTTAGGCCTCCTGGTGACTTAGTGAGAGCCTGTCTCAAAAATCAAAAAATAAAAATAAACTGGGTATGTAACTTTGTACAAAGGCCCTGGGTTCCATCTTTAGTACTTCAAAAAGAAAAAAGGAAATGACATCTCATATTCATAGTGATTTATGCAAAAAGATGTTCATCACAACAATTTTGAACTAAAAAATGAAAAAAAAGTTTTCCATATGTTCAGATGACTAAATTAATCTCTATATATTTACTACATTTATACTATTTGGCTAGACATCAGCTTTTTTGGACTGGGCATGGTGACTTGAGTATACCTCTACTTCTCTCTCTCTCTTTTTTTTTTTTTTTGTTATATGTTTTTGGCTTAGAGACCAACTGGGGCAAAATTTTTTTTTTTTCCATGATGGAAAGGAGGTCAGCCAATCTACACACATTTTTAAAAGCCTTTGCCTATATCATTCCTGTAAATATCTGATAGACCAAGGTAGTTCTTGTGTGTAAGCCCAACATGACCAGGCAGAAAAAAAGTGTACTCCCCTATATGGAAGAGGTCAAGGGGTGGGAGTGACTATTTATAAATAGACTGTGGTATGAATGATTTCCTTTGTTTTCTTAGTTATTTTCTTATTTATTTATTTCTGCAATACAGCAAAGGCTTGAGGATCCAACAACCAATGTAAGAAGGAGACTATTGCTTGAAAGTACTCATTGGCCCCTCAGTCATGGGAAGATAGGTCACAATTATTTAGCAGATCTAGAAGACAGATGCAGCTGGCTCTTGGGTTGTGAGGCTTTCAATCTGCAGCAATAAGGTTGTCCTAGCTGTTTTCCTGATGAGATAAATCCAGAGATTTTTTTTTTTTAAAGTTAATAGAACTTTGAGTTCACCTCTATTCTATTGATTGAATCCTTTTCCTGGAGGGTAGGGCTGACTGTCGCAGGAATGGAGGGCCGGGGTCCAGATGGAACAGCTACCTGGTGCTGTGAGTTAGTGGTGGGATCTGATGCTTGGCATGAATGTCCTTGATTCAAGAAGCACCGGAGTGGGCTGCCTGTGGCATAGTCTGATGGCTGTGTTCTAAGCTTTGTGGTTACTTTGGATTGACAGGCTTAAATATTGGAACAAAAGTGGTATACATGGAGCTTTATGGAAGGTGTACTCTTTTATTTATTATTTATTTTTTTGGAAATCACATGCAGTATATTGGTTTGGGTATTTTTTTTTATCTCCCAACCCCATTCAGCTCCATTCTTCCCAAGAGTGTGGTGTTATCAAACTTTATTAGCATTTTTATCATTTCTGTTGCTTGAACAGTTTAAGTGGTATCATATGTTATACTTTGTATTTTCCAGATACCTGAAATTTAATATTTGAAACTTAATATTTCTCTATCTCTAGGTTAGCCAGGTGTGTGTCATTTACCTTAGAGCACTTGTTCATGCCTTTTAATCATCATTTTATTGTTTTTATCATTTCTTTGTCATTTTCAAGAATTCTTTATGTATTATTATTTGTATTTTGCTAGTTATGTGTGGTAAAGTATCTTCCAATTCATTGTATGTATTTTCTTTTTGGATGATGTTTCTTCTGATTAGCAAGTGGCTTTTACATTCAATATAGTTAAAATTCATGGACTTTTACCCACTTATCTTGGTACATTTGTGTTTTAAAAAACTTCTACCTTAAAATCAGAAATATATTTACATATATTTTCCACCAAAATCTTTACTTTTGACCGTAGGTGTTCAACTTGTCTGATTTCTGTAGGCTTGGCCAAATCCAATTTTAGCCTTTCCTATATAGATAAGTAATTTGGGTTACCAATGTTAGTTCATCATTTATAACTTCTGGCATTTTCTTTTGCCACACAACCTAGATTAAAGTCATATACAGGGCTGTGTCACTTCTTGACTTGGTCAAACTCTCCCATTACTGCTATGATGTGATATTTTTGTCTCCCCACTCGCCCAATTAACATACAAAACCTAGTCACTAGCCTGATGGTTTTAAGAGGTGAGATCTTTGAAGGTCATTAGTGCCCCTATGATATGGGCCTCAAAGAAGTGCCTTTTGCCTTCTACCAGGCGAGAAGATAGTGAAAAAGTGTTACCAATGACTTGGGAAATGGAACCTCAGCGAGCACCAAAGGTAATGGTGTTTTGCTCCTAGGCTTCCCGGCCTCCATAACTGTGAGAAGTAAGTTTATGTTGCATATATGCTGTAGTATAGTCTATAGTATTCTTTTATATTAGCCCATAGAGTAGTGACAGTTACTCTGAAGTAGGAAGATCTCTCTCTGTCTGTCTGTCTCTCTCTCTCTCTCTCTCTCTCTCTCTCTCTCTCTCTCTATATATATATATATATTTATATCTCTATCATACCTATAAATATACATATATATGTATATGATGCAGGATTTATACAGTTGTTCATAAATGTGTATATTGATTTATATAGCATACTCTCTTGAATGAGATGGATTTTACTTTGTTCTTTGTATTGCCCTTAGTCTTAAAGCTGTTTATTTCAGTTTGCTTTATGGTTTATTTCTCTTAAAGAATCAATTCCAGTGTGATTTCCCTAGATCAGGCCACACTGTTGCCTCAAGGCCTCTCTTCATGATCACCATCAGTGACTGAAAATGAAACTTGTGTGTCATCTGATCTTCCTTAGTGAAGTTTTCAACAGAGACAGGCAAAGCTCCCTTTGAAGTAAGGAATAGTGTCTGGCAGCCACAGACCACATACGTGACCGTAGTTCCATAGGACCTTTCTACGTACTTACACCCTAGCTACTGACATTATTATGAATGCACTCTATGATAGGTGTACAATGATGACATTATCTGACAGTGCATTTATCCAAATGACATTTCTGTTGTCAAGAGATGTATGACCTTATAGAGGTGAGTATTCTGAAAAGGTAAGGAAGAGGAGACCAGGATAAGATGAAAAAGAAAGTGGCTGAGACAGTACGGTTGCTGGGATGTGTATCCAGGAAGAAATGCGGTATGTCTACACAGTATTGAGGTCCTCAGCAAATTGTGAGGCAGGGCTTTTCGTTGATGAAATCCAGACCTACTGGGGTTATCAGTAGCTCATGGTTTTCAGTAACATTTCTCTCTAGAAATAGCTTCATGATCAAGAAAAAACTAAAAATGCTACTCAACAAATAGCATATCATGTTCTATAAAATGTTTAGGCCACATAAACTTTGATTATTTTTTAAGCCAAACTCTATTCTTACCTACATTTTATTCAATCGGTTGCGTCAGAGAGTTTCCCAGAAACATCACTGCAATCTCCCATTTTTGTGTGACTGCCAAATTGATGAAAATTTGGATAAAAGCAGTGCTATAGAAACCCAGTAACATATCGAGAAAACAGATTTCACCCCCCCCCCCACGAGCTTCAGAAAGAGAAAAAACAATCCACATCGTTTTTTTTTTTTTTTTTTTTTTTTTTGCAGTTGCTATTTAATCTGCATTTCTCCCCCTACTCTGCAAACTAACGCTACTGTTGATTCTGTCTGTTAAGTGAGAGTCCAGGCTACCCGTGCAGTGCACAACTGCCACTTCAGGATGACGTACCACTTGTAGGTTCTTGCCAGAACTCCTACCAGAATAGTCTGGCACATAATTTTTCTAGGATATGTTTAAATAAGAAATTGTTGAAATTTTATGTCAAGAATTCAGAATATAATCTTGTGACCATGATTTTCTGAATGGTGGTGAAATATTCTAGTTTTACCCTTGTGACGGATCTGAGAAAAAGATCTGTTAAACTCATTTGAAATAAGTTCAACTCAGCTGTGGTTGCTGAGTATCCAGTACATCGTAGTTCAGTTATGCAAACTTTATTGGGCACCTTTACTTACAGTGCAATGGCAGAAAGAAGCGATGAAAATTCATTTTTGCTATTCGCACTCTACTGGGGGAGACCAGTAGCAAGCAGGGGAGCAAGCAGTAAAAACTCCTCCAGAAATTGGTTGAATGACAGAAGGTTAGGGGCTCACACAATAAAACAGCAGGAAGAAGAAAGACTCACAGAAGGAGAAGGCAGTAGGGAAAACAGGTTTAGGAATGAGAGCAACTAAGGGAACATTTTCTACCTATCTGTCTTACACATCCCCCTCCCCCCCACCCCCCCACATGCACATCCATCTAGAGTCCCATATGCAGGAAGCCAGCATCACACAGCAAATATCTCTAGCAATAATTAATCTGAAAAAAGTCTGTAATCTAGTGCCATGCCTCCCCCTGCAGAGTCAGACTCTGGTCTCCTGAGCTTCCATTGCTGGAGGTAGATGTCTGTAGACCAGAAACTGCCCTTCTATCATGTCCAAACGCAATAGGGAAAGGTGGTTTTCCAAATGACATAATAACACTCTTAGGAAAAGAGATGGTGCCGGACTGACTACTTCAGGCAAGATGAACATCGTCGTGTTGGGGATAAGGATCCAGCAGGGAGTGGTGAGTTAGGAGGTAAAGTGGAAGATGGTTTTACTTACTAACATATAGAATGACCATGAAGTGCCTTCTAAGAAAATAGGAAAAAAGGAAGTATAATAGTCACATCAGACTTTCACTATAAAATGAGCACTTTGTGTTTGGTAGGTCAAAAATAGGTGATATTACATAAAAGAGAAAGAATGCTGTCCAGGCTGGTGAGACAGGGCTGAAATCTCATTGAAGGTGTCGCCTTTTCTAAAGGCAGAATGTGCTACTCAGGAGGGATGTTGGCCACGAGAAGCCAGAGACAGAAGCCAGAGAAGAGAGCAGTAGATTAGATATGTAAATAGTCAATTTCCCCAGGCACATGCATCCTTATCATGGAAACAGATACCCTGGTATCATTAAACATTCCAAGCACTAGTTGGCTGCCGGATTCTGAGCCTCTCAATGTCTGACAAGTTGCTTTCTGAAAGCTTTTCTATAGGGAAAGAATGTGTAACAGAGAGATAGCTTAAGAGTCTGGTATTCTTTCTTTCTTTCCCTCCCTCCCTCCCTCTCTTTCTCTCTTTCTTTCTCTCTCTCTCTCTCTCTCTCTCTTTCTTTCTTTCTTTCTTTCTTTCTTTCTTTCTTTCCCTTCCTTCCTTCATTCCTTTGTTCCTTCGTTCATTCGTTCGTTCCTTCCTTCCTTCCTTCCTTTCTCTCTCTCTCTCTCTCTCTCTCTCTCTCTCTCTCTGTCTCTCTCTCTTTCATCTTCATATATCCTGATACATGGAGACATCATCCTGAGTATGATCTTCTCTACAAAACTTTTAAAATTTCATTTTTGGAGTTGCCTGGTTGATGGTCAGAGCCTACATTTTATTGGGTTTACTAAAGCAAATGGAAAACTGCGATCTCTTCTTGGATAGCTACTTGATAGTCCAGTCAACAAATCTACTTTATTACTTCTTTTGCCTCAGACATATTTAATTAGGTAGCTCTTAAGAGAAAATCTCAGAGAGGAGATGGTTGGGCAAATCTCCGTGGCACAGCATTGTAGCATGAATATATCTTAGCAGTATTTTTTGTACTTGTATTTTATAATTTTCTGGGAATGTTCATTGATATCAGCTCAAAGAAAGCATAGATTTCAGAATCCACTTAACAAGTAGGGATGCTGGCATCTAGTGGTCACGGATTCATGGATGAGACATGCAGAACCAGAGCTTTCCTCCTACTAGCACAATGTTTTCCCACTAGCTTGCAATTTTGGTAATTGACCATTGTACAGGTCTCTGTGGGATGGTAAACACTGAGCAGGGGGACTGCTTTGGCCTCTAAGGAGCAGGAAGTGTGGCATATTAACATAATACAGTTTATATTTTATAAGAGACCAATTTAGTTATTCGCTAACCAGATGTGAGCAGTAGAACTGTGATGAAGCACATTCAGATGTAGTCTTTATACTCAGCACCTTTTAAATCCAGAATGTATTGGGGTCTATTTTCCATGTGCTCCCATGTCAAAAGCTGGGAACTCCAAATTATTGGATAGATGCTATTCCGAGCACAGTACAGGAGCTTTATTTGCATTACTCAGTTATAATTTACTTTCTAGATGTCTCTTGATATCTGAAAAACTCTTTGAGGACAGAGTCTGTCCATCTTGTGTCCTTCTACACTTTCAGAACTCAGAACTTTAGGTTCTTCATAAATATTTCCTAAATTTAGTAGACAAAATCTGTCATTTTAAGATAAATATTTGAATATATAATGATTCCAGGGCCTTAAATACTAGGTTAAAGATTCAAAGGTCTGAATTAAGGCAGAATTTTTACCTGTTGATTTAAATCTTCTTATCCATGTGTTAAGAAGTGATCAAGTTTTTCTGATAAGATTCATCACAGAGTTTTATAAGCAAGATTTTTTAATGACAAAACTTAATTTTTTTTCTATTAAAATAGCCTAAATTAAGGATAAGCAAACATTGAAACAAGTTATAGGAAAAATTGTAAAGTGAAAGTCATGTTGTAAATATACATATGTGTCTGTGTGCTTGTATATGTTGGGTGTTTATGTATACAAGAGATGATTAAAAGATACAATGATGTTTAAATTAAAGTAATTACAGTAAAAGACACATTATGGTGAACCATGGGCCAAGTGTGTGCAAAGTGAGAGGGAGTATGTTGAGGGGGATTAATGGCAAAGTGTCTGGTAGTGTAATGACATTTTTAATATATCTACTCATTTTATTTTATTATCGTTCTGTGTGGATCAAAGTCTTACAACAATTTCTGCCTAATGAAAGCATTACGGTGTGTCTTCATTTGCCTATTCACCACATCTGGCACCATGCAACTTTTGGCTCTTCCCTAAAGTCAAAATAAGCACGAAAAGCAAACATTTTGAATGGATTCAGTACATTGAGGCAGCCTCGACAATGCATCTGAAAGCACTCACGAAACAAAAAAACAAAACCCAAAACTCCTTCAGAAAGTAGCAAACATGATGTGATAAGCGTGCTCAAAGCAAAGGGGAGTATTTTGAAGGGTGTATATAGCAATGTATCTTTTACTGTGATAAATTTTTAAAAATTTGAATATCCACAGTATCTTTGATCACATTGCTGATATTTAAAAATTTACAAAAATGTGTAAAATTAAAAGGAAGACAATAAAACTGTTGAATACTTCCACATTCCCCTACAGTTTTATTACACATGTATATATTGCACATGCCTACATACGTGCATGCACACACATACACACGTATAATATGCAGACACATTGATAAGGAATCATCTTTGTTATTTTCTGTTTCTATAGTTTTGGTTCTTTCTGATCTTCATATTGTTATCTTCTGTTGGTGGCTTCAGAGAAAGGATCTTGGCTGCTTGCTCAGGAACTCAGTCACAGCCCTGGAGCTACGGACCTGCCTGTTGAGTTTCTTGGTTTCAGATCTCTCCTGACTTCCTCTTTCCCAGTGAAGATATATTTGCCAGGAAGAAAGAGAGGAAAAAAATCTTTCTTTCTTTTCCACTTATTCCTTCCTGTAAGAATTCTTCCTCTTCATTAAAAAATTTCCAATAGAAATTTTGTTTGGGAAGTGCAAAATAGTGTTATTTTTTTCCCCATTGAGAAAGAGACACTTCTTCAGATTGAGAAGGAAGCGATTTCTCTTTAGATTCTTAGCAAAGAGTAGACTCTACCTCTTTTTTTTCCCTGAGAGCAATTTTTATAATTCTTTTTATAAATCAGGGGATTCTCTATGTAAGTAGGCGATTGTTAACTGAAACCTTATTAAGTTGTTCTTAAAACGTTTTGACAAAAGACTTGTGTTCTGCCACCACCAAAAGTTTAAAATGGTATTGTCACTTATAAGAGAATTGTCAACTAAATAGTGATTAGAAATAGTTTCCTATCATCTGTCCTAGGCATAATATGTACACATTGTTTTCAGAACGAGCAACAAAAATAAGCACACCTTCTCTTCTCTGTTGCCAGATCTCATCATCTTATTAATGATTTAGCAATGCCTGTTGGTCATTCACTAAATCTCCTAGAGTTGCATCTACCCATCTGTTCACTCATTCTACAAACATTTATTGGGCAGTTGCTTTGTGTAAGGCATTATTCTGGGCACACTGTTTATAGCAGGAATCAACAACATAAAAAAGATCCCTGCTCTGACAACATTTTTTTTTCCTCTTGGGAAGATAGACGAGAGATAAGGAAATAATAATCTCAGGCAGTAATGACACACACACGCACACACACACGCACGCACACACGTACATACGTGTAATAGGTTGAAAGGAGAATGGGTTAGAAGCCCACTACAAATGAACTCCATGCTTTGGAGTTAAAGGACAATGTCAATTTCTCAGTTTTTTGGGTTGACTTAGTTCAGCTGGGTGCTTCTTCTGTTCCACACCCTGAAGTCTGAGGTCATTCCTGTAGCACAAATACTTAGTGAGCTCTGTTGGCTCTGGTGTGTTAAGTATAGCCTTTGCTTTTCCTACATCTCTCTGTATGTGTGCTCTTGCATTCAGAGTCTAGCTTAACATTCCTCATACCTTGGTGTTTAGCCAGGAGTAGAAGTGTGCAGTGCCAGGCTTTTAATGGCTGGCCTTAGAATTGCTGCAGTGTCACTCCCGTAACATTCAATTTGTCAAAGCAAGTCTTCTGCTAACTAACTAGACTGATGCCCCTTGTGAATCCTGGAGGGATTACGTCAACTTGCTGGAATTAGGAAAGGTAGTTAGAAATTTCAAGTGTATGAGATTGACTTGTGGTCCAGCAAATGAAAGAATAGGAACTCTGAGTGTGGGTGGCCCAATCAGCTGGAACTAAATTGAAAGGAAGGAAGAAGGAACATTATTAGAGCTGCTTCTTCTGGGAGAGCTCTGGCCTTCACCATCAGCTTCAGACAGTGACTTGCTCCTGTCTTCATATCACCGATCTCCATCTGAGATTCGCTTCAGACTTCAAACCTTCAACATCACCTTGGAACAGTGATCTGCAGCATAGACTCATAGTCGGTCTCCTGCAGTCTTGGCTTGTTGTTCTTCCATCTCATATTGGTGCAGCCACTGGACCCTCCAGCTCTTCCACAGGTATGCGGCCATTTTGGATTCTCTCCTCAGACTTATAAGCTCTCCAAGTAAATTCTCTCTTTATTTATATGTAATTTCTGATAATTCTGTCTCTCTTGGGACCCTAACCAATACCCCACATATTTGTGGATTAAGAGGCAAAAAATTGTGTCCATCTTTAATGCATATGCATGATAGCATGCACCTGTAATCAAGGAGATAATTTTTAGTGTAATGGTTATTTTCACTACACTGTAAACTCTAAAACTCAGGAATAATACCTATTAATCTTCACTATCATTACACCAGTGTCTGGCATTGATACCAAAAAAAATGAATGATGTTGTCAGTTAATCTCAGGAGAGGATGAAGAAAGCCAATACTTTGTTACATGGAACTTCTGCTTGTCATGGAAGACATTGCTAATGGGTGATAGAATTCTCCCACTGAACTGTAATAAGATCTTGAGAATCTGCTTGACGTATGATCTAAGTAGTTTATAATAAAGTTGTTATGTGTTTTAACACCATGTACAACATTTCCGGGGAAGGCTTTAGGAAAGTGAGTTAAACTACACTTGGATGAATATATAGGATCTGAAAAGGTAGAAAAAGGGACCAAAGTTTCACTGACCTGTATTTCTCCCATACAAGTACTAACCAAGTCCAGTCCTGCTTTGCTTCCAGTATGAAACGAGACTGGGTGTGTTCAATGTGGTATGGCCATAGACTACCCTATATTTCTTTAGGTCAGTTAAAACAAAAATGTAATGCCTTGTCTTGTCTTTTTTCTTTTCTTTCTTTCTTTTTTTAACAGAAGGTCTCACTTTGTAGTCCAAGCTGATCTTGACCTTAATGTGTAGTCCAGGCTGGCCTTGAACTCATTGCAATCCTCCTCCTCGGCCTCCTGAGTGCTGGCATTACAGGTGCATACCATCATGTCCATGCCAGCTAAGCAAAATGTAACCTTTTGGAAGATCCATTTGAAAAACAAAATCAAAGAACACTGTTCCTCTTTTAGGTGGATGCATCACCATTTAGGGTGCATGCCTTTGGGAGCAGCCAGCAACTTGTGTCTGAGGAAAAAAGGATCTCTTTCTCTAGGAAACTTCAGTTTAGCCCAGTGCTTTTATGAGTCAAATAAACTCCCTAGCATATTAAGTAGCTTTAGTAGGATGTACGAATGCACAAAAATCCACATGGAGGAAGCTTGTACTTGAGCTCATCATCTTCAACTCATAATTGGACACAGGAAGTTATAGATTGTCTAGATAATTTTTGCAAACTTGTTTCTTTTAGGTTGAAGGTATGTAATGTAATTCTTTATTTTAGGATGAGTTGAATCTACCCTATATTTAGCTGGGCTTACATGATAACTAGTAAGCGTCCAACAATGATTGTGTTTTCTTCATGTCAAAACCACCAAGTGAAAAATGAAAGCACTAATCAACCAGATGTTTTGTCTACCTCATGCCAGACTATTAGTTAGGCTAAACTGACTTCTGACATCCTCTTTAATTGTCTTGCTAGAGAGAGGAGGCCTCAATCAACTAGAAGAGTAGAAATCCAGCTTTTCTACTTGCTGATGCCAAGAAAGTAAAATTACCTTGTTGATTGATGCTTTCATATTTCAACCAGATGTAGACTCATGTACTTTATATATTACCAAAATATAAAGTACATGAGTCTACATAAGAAAGCATAGTGTTTTCTACGTTCCAATATATTCGATGCACATTTGTAATACATATCTTTCCAAAATTCTATTTTTCTTCACAGCTCAAATCCTATAATACACATATTATTTTTGGAAAGATATCTTAGTCTGGTATTTGAGATCCTCAGTCTAATTACCACCTCTCTGCTGTGTTTTATATATTCTAGACCAGTGTTTCCCTGTGGGGGATTTAGGTTGGGTCAAAGCCCGTGTAGCACATGCGCAGGACACTACGGTGTAAGCAGGGTTCACTGCAAAGATGACATGTGAGGCAGGCCTCACGCTCCCTTGTCTAGTGACATACTGGTGATTGGCAGCCCCATCCTCCTTCCTCCACTTCCTTCCTCCTTCTGGGCTACCCTGCTGGTTGAGGACATATGAGGAATGCTGTGGAGTCTCCCTCGCTTATTGGCTCGAGGTGACTTCTGCATTGTTGCAGTCTAGATAAGCCCTGCACTTGCTCAATAAATCACACTGCATTTGCCGAAGCAAGTCTCTGCTGTGGTTTCTCCGTCATCCAACTCTTCCTCACCCGTTCTGGGAGTCCCTGCAGGACAAAGATCCCTACATTTCCCCACACTGGGGATATGACTATTTTGGGCTAGATAATTCTTGCTTGTGAGGGTTACCCTATACACGTCAAGGATGCTGCTATTTTCTCCCACCTCCCTCTATTTTGTTTTAATGTCATGCTCCATCGCCAACACATGAAGTTTTCCTTCGATATGATTTTCATCGGGATATGGGTAGATGAAATGGACATGGTAGATTACAGATTCTTCTTTGCTACCAAGGGCTAAAAAGGAGATAGGAAGAGGATAGTCTTAACAGGTAAGGCCAGGGGAGAGAGAGTGAACTCTGGATGCTAATTGCTTAATCCTGATACATTATAGGACAAACACTTCTTGCTATGTTTACATTACTGTACACATAGTTTGAACATGTATCAAAAAATATCAAGGTGAATCCTCTCATTTAGTTCTTTTCAACATCGTAGGAGACAAAGCCATTATCTCTATTTTTACAGAGGAAGGAACTGAAGCCTAATGAGTTTCAGTCAATTGTCCTAGCCAAGATAGCAAGGAAAGGAGCTCCGAATCAAGGCAAGACTGACTGTGTCCTAGGTCCCAGCCTCAAAGTGTATTCAGGTTTACAGCGATTTAGGAGATGTTAACCTTGAGATGGTTTGCTCGGTTTGATCTTTCTGTTATTGAAAGATGAATAACCTGGGAGAAGAAGCCAATTGAATTTCCATCTTCCCTATTTATTTCTATTCCAGGGCTTTCTCTTGCTTTTAATGACTTTCTCAGGCCTTTCTTTTTCAGTGTGAGAGCTTCCAGAACTGAGCTCAGTCCAAACATGAAGCTTTTGGGAATGAGTTAGGAAAGTCTGTTCAGCTGTTTTTGTAGAGCAAGAAAAAAAAAAGATATAAAGTACCTCTTCTCCCATTCCCAAAATAACTTAATGTTTGGACTTTCACATTTGCATGTGGTCAGACCTTTATGAGAATGTCGTGAATTAGTTGGAGGATACGTATATTATCAACTTCCCTCCTGTTCTTTTGCTGAACAGGGCAGGGACTGTGATGCCCACTGCTTGCTTGGTGATTGGGGAACTTGTGACAGACAAGAGTGAGTATAACATACGCAGGAAATTCACCAGTCATGGCATTTTGGGTTTTATTTGGGCCTCCTCTCTTAATCTTTCCCTGCTCCCTCCCCTCAAGGACATCTTCCAGCTTTACATTCCACAAAGCTCACTTAGTGCTGAGTTTAGACAAAGCGTCCAAGTAGGAGCTCATTTCATTCATCCACTCAAATATACTTGTAGGATTTCTACAAAGTGCAAAACATGGTATGAGGCATTTGACATATATTATTTCATTTGTTTGTCTGAAGAACATCACAAGGTGGTATCATCATTGCTGTTTTATATAAGGGGATCGCAATGTGTGGCCAGATTAAGTAAACTGCCTTTGAGGATATAACTAAAATTCAGCCCAATGGAATGTCTATCTGAAAAGCCTGCTCTTTTAATCACGACAAATTCTTTCCTCCTGGCTGTAACCCAGGGAGACCTGGGTCATTGCTCATTATCTAAGGACAGGTTGGAGGAAGAGCAATATTGAGCCAAGCCAGGGGAGCAAGTAGATATTTGGTCAACATTATATAAAAAATGAATAAAAAGAAGCTGTGGGTTTCCTGAATGGTGGAAGATACACAAAGAGATTTCAGTTTAATAAAATCTAAAGATACTGAGGAGGGTACAGACTTGGATGCTTATGTCCATATCCATATGGGAAGATATCCTGTACTCACTGATTAAAAGAATTGATATGAAAATGTCCGTGCTATCCCAAACAATTCACAGATTCAATGAAATTTCTTTCAAAATACCAAATGATAGCATTCTTCACTGAAATAAGGAAACAATTTTAAGATATATATGGAACCACACAAAAACTCTTGAATATCAAAGCCATCCTGAGCAAGAACAAAGCACAGGGCATTGCATTTTATTTGAATTCAAAATGTGCAATCAAGCAATCACAATAGAATGGTACTAGAAAAGACAGATGCACACAAACACACAATGGAAAAATGAAACCTTAGATATAAATTCTTACATCTGTGACCAGTTGATTTTAGACAAAGCTGCAAAGAACATGCATCGGAGAGAGAACAGTCTTTTTAGTAAATGGATATCCACATGCAGAAAAGCAAAACTATATCCTATCACTCTCACTGTATTAAAAAATCAACCTGAAATGGTTTAAAGACTTAACTATCATCCCCCAAACTATGAAACAACATAGGAGAAATATTTAAGGATATTGGAATGGGCAGATTTTTTTAAACGTATGTCTTCCAAATCACAAGAAACAAAAGTAAAAGTAAACAGGTAGAATTACATCAAACTAAAAAACATCAGCTCAGCAAATGAAATATACAGAATGGGAAAAAATACTTGCAAGCTATATATCTGACAAAGTTCATATCTAGAATATACGAGGAACTCCAAATATCCAGTAACATCTAAAGGAAAATGAAATCAATATGGTGAAGAGGCAACTGTACTTCTATATTTAATGCCACACTATTCACAGTAGCAAAGAAATGTAAACAACCTAAGTGTGTGCAGTAGAATGAGTATAATTTAATCATAAGGAAGGAATGAAGTCCTGTAATTTGTAAGCATCTGGATGGATCAGAGATCATATGTCACAATGAGAAGTATCATGTGATCTCATTCATAAAGAACCTAATAGTTGATCTCCCAGAAGCCAAGAGTAAAGTGGAGGTTGATCAACGGGAACTAAGAGTTACCCAGGACTAAGTAGCTTTGGGGTGCTCTTGAATCCTACAGTTGTTACAGAAAACAATAATGTATGTTCCAACAAGCTAGGAGAACAGGATTCTGACTGCTTTCACCATAAATCAAAAATAAATATTTGAAAGTAATATGTAGGGTCAACCTAATTTAAGCACTATATAATACACTCCAATGTACAATTTTAGATTTTTATGTATTGGTTTATGTACATTTATAATAAAAACATAAAACATGTTCTTGTGTTTTGAACTCTGCAATGAATAAATACAGTTCCTTAGAGAATATGGAATATCTTAGGAATTGGGAAATTTTTGCATGTGCTGTGTGCTACCTTAGAGTTATTTACATATAATTTGGCAAGATGATATGATATAGAAAGGATTCAAGTAGCTGATGACTAGGTGGATTGGGCTTAGACCTCTCTCTCTCTCTCTCTCTCTCTCTCTTTCTCCTTATGGTTCTGGGAATTGAACCCAAAGCTTTGTGTATTCTAGACGAGTGATCTATCACTGAGTTATACCCTTAAGCTCAACTTCCTATTCTCAACATTAGGAATTTATATGAGCTAGGATAAGTTTTTTCTCACCTTTTTAGTCTCATTATCTTCATTTATCAAGGTTATTTCTAGCTCTCTTGTTCTAAGACTATGAGGGTCTCAGGGTCAAAACTCTATCTAGGGATGCAATTGCACCTGTGATCTTATTATTATTTTAGCAGGTCAGAGGTTAACATAATACTGAAATCTCACTTTGCTCTCGGGCTGGCTGGCCCAGTCCTGGAAAGATGAGCTTCGCACTGATTTACTGTTTTACTGTTCTTTCTTTCTCAGTTTAATCCAAAGCTTGTTTTATTTTGCTCCTGAGATTATTAAGGAGTAACTCTATATATTCTTGAACTCTTGACTGGAAAATTTCTTCCAGAATTATGGTCGCATTAGGGGACACAATGGGATAGATCAGCAGAAGTTAGTAGTCAAAATGAGACTGTGCCAGGGCTGCAGATCAGGGCGAGTTACAGAAAAGTGTTGGCGTAGGCCTCAGGTAACATTGTAGGCAGGTAGCCGAGTAGTTTACGAACAAGGCCTGGGAAGGGTTGTTACACTACTGTCTATAACTAGTGTGCGTCACATGCACACAAGGGGCTCCCGACAGATAATTAGCATGTTATCATTTCTGTTGTTACTAATATAATCCTCCTGGTTTAGTGCAGCAACTATGCATAACCGGTGCTCTGTAAATATTTCTTGGATAAAATCTGCTGACTTTTTTCCATGAAAAATAGTTTTTTCCCACTATTTTTAAATATACAAATGTAATACATAGTATTTACAATGAATTTGGGTGTTTCATACACATATGTATCATACTGACTTTGCAATCCCTTCCCATTTTCTACCCTCCCACCCTCTCTCCCTATCCCTTCACCCAACTCTGGCTATCACTTCATGTGGTTCCAAAGAATGTCTGTGTTCTGGGTTTTCCAAGTCAGAGAAACCACACAGTGTTTAACATATTAATCTTCCGCACCTAAGTGAAAAATAGTTTTGAAGGCAAGAAGGTTGGTTGCTGCTTTTAGTAGTGATGAGGTTTTTACTGGAAAAAATGAGAAGGCTTTGTAAACTCTGACATCCTGTTAAAATTGTGCCATCACTGGGACTGTCTGTTCATACTTTTCATTTCACTCCCTGTTTTATGGTGAAGCTTTTGGAAATGAGAACTTAGGGAAAATGCGATTATAGGATAAGTATTTATCATTAGTTTGCCTTGGTCAACTTCTAAGACTGAATGAGTTTTTGTTTGAGCCAAACAGTTAAAAATTGTTCTATTTTTGAAGTTTATGAAGTAGCCGAGTGTGTTTCATTTAACAAATATTTCATTCTTATATTTTGTAGCTAATTATGGATCCACGTTAGCATTCACCCGGCTTGAAAGTGTGCTTTTGGGTTAAGGAGAGGGCAGATTCAGGGCTTTTCTGGAAATATGTCACAGGGGTGAAGCGCCTTGTCCTGAGTTCATAAGCAGCTGGGCCATGCTGGGTCCCTTGCAGCTCAGGTAGAAGGTGAGTGAAGAGAAGCAGGCAGACCAGAATATTAGCAAGTTGCCTTTAAGCTTCCAGTCTGCAAAGTGCATGCGAATGCCTCCAGTCACTGTCAGCGAGGACCACTTACCTCAGAGCTGAAACTGAGCGTGAATCAGTCCCTGCTAACGGCCCTGGTAAACTCATGACTACGGACTACAGTCCTAAGCAAGCAGTTGTGTAAAACATGCAGTGAGACTCTGGGGTTGCACAGAAAGCTCATGTTCATCACATAATGCCTTTCTTTTTTTTTCATAATGCCTTTCATACTGAGGTCACTAAGGCACTGTCACCTCAGTGAAGTCTGTCCTCCAATTTTGTGGCCCAATAATGTTAGAAATAAACATCCTCTTCTCTCTTATTTGGTAGGCTTCCCACTAGGCTCTGGGAACCCTCTCTGTGTACCTGGCTGTTTACATACCGAGGTGCAGGAGCATGGACACCACTTGGAAATAAAGAGCAAGCCCATTGTTTTTAGCTGTTGTTACTTGATGCAGGGTTTCTTCTCTTGGCCCAAATAGGGAGCGTCTGTGTGTAGTGTAAACACACGCGAAAGAACTTATGAGGAAAGGTAGCAATGCCTCTTTGACTTCTGAGGGTCCTTTGCTTACAATAGAAGAGGGACACTCATGGGAAGGAAATACGTAGGATGTCTAAAGCTCCTTTGAAACACTATTTTTTTTTTTTCACCTGGATTGAAGAAATCCACAAAGTGTGCTCTTGGTGAGTTAAATATTACCACATTTTGTGGGAATAGTGGCACTTTTGCTTAATATCAACCTAAACATTTCCCTACATTGGCATACTAAATCGTCAACAAACCCTGAAAAGTACACATCAGATTCTCCACTCCATGGTGCAGGAAAACCAAAGCTTGAAGAGGTCACACAAGTTGTTTGGATTCCTCGGCTAATAAGCTGCAGAGGCTTGATGTGAGTCAGGTCGTTCTGCTACTTTCCAGCCCCTAAAATGAGTCCGTACTGCAAAAAGAGAAGGGAACAAGTAAGAGAGGCAGGGAGTTGGGGCCAGGTGCACAAGAGTACAGTTCAGAGTAAAGCAAACCCACTAGGTTTTCTCTTCTTTTTAATTTAGTCTATAGCAGAATCTTGTGGAAAATATCCGCGGTTGACTCGCCGTGGCTGCCAGTAAGGCACACATTTTGAAAGTTGTGTGGAGCACTCCTGTTGCTTGGTCTTGGGATGAGAATTGGGCGAAGATCAAAGCAAGGGAAGACATTCAGGAAACACATTTCTTTAACTGCCTGCAGGAGGAAACTTTTCACAACTGGAAAATGCAAGCCGTTCCCGCCAACCCTGGAGCATGGAGACCTTACCTCATTAATCATAGCTGTCAGGTTCCTTTTTGTAAACAGCAGGCTGTTGACATACAAAATATCTTGTGTTTTTTTAATAAAAAAGAAGAAAAGGGAGACAGTGAAATATATAAGCCATCAAAGTAAATGTTAGATGAAGTCAAAATAGAATATTCTATGCTTGTACTAAATCTGAGGCAATACAAAATTCTGCAGTCGCTCGAATACCTTGAGGGAATACTTCTAAGTTTCAGTGTAGCTTAGGTAGGTGGGTTCTTGTGGCAAAAATGTAGAGGAAATGGAACAGAGTGATGAGTCTTTAGGCTACTGATAAAGGGAAGGTGTCTGAACTCTAGTGCAACCATAGTTATTCTTTCTGCAATAGTCCAACGTGGGAAGCGTGTCTATGGTTGAGTACACCTGTTTCCCTTTGCGGTTTTATTCTTGCTCATCAAAGAGTATACACACCCTTTGGGAGGCTGAGGAGGAGGAACATAATAAGTTTATAAGTTGGAGCCCAGCATTGGCAACTTAGTCAGACTTTGTCTTTTAAAAAAAAATAGGGGTGGGCATGGAGCATATGCAGCTTAGGTTGTGAGTCAGAGCTGACCTTGGAATCAGAGTCAGCGTAGATGAAGGTATTACCGTATAGAGTTGGAAATATGGCTGTGTTCCACTGTTCTATCCTGATCCCTTAAAGGAGGAGAAAGGAATGTAGGATTAGGAAGAAACATACTAATGTGGAGTCTAAATAAGGAGGGAAGGAAAAAATAGAACCAAGAGTTGGGATTTAGATTGGTCCAAGAACAGAGTGGGGAAAGTGACATGTGTGTGTTTTACTGGACAAAAGGGACCTAGCTGTAAAGGTTGAAGACCAGTTCCTGCAGTTTTCGTCACTGCCTGTGTAGATTAAGCCTCCGTCATCTGTGATTAGAATGGTCCAGGAGTTCCCCACGTAGTTGGGCTTCTGCTTCTACTCTCATTGCTCCATATATTCATTTCCTTTCATAGTGCTCTTTCTATGTGAATTGAATCTCGTGCCTCCTCCTCCCTCTTACAGGCCCCAGTGTCCTCCCATGTAATTTGGGGTCAGCTCCACCTTCTTTACAGTTCCTCTGTTACCTACCCACAGCTTGCTACTCAGATTCCTTCACTCTTTTCCTGGCTTACTCCACTGTAATTCCACTAGCTTTTTCCTTTTTTTTCTCTCAAATGTATAAAGTTACCTCTGCTGTGTGAACTTTGTGGTGGTTCTTTCACTAGTAACTCTTTTTGCTTTGACATTTACGTTTTGGGGTTCTACTCAAGGGTTAAGAGCCAGTTCAAATATACCTCCTGCTTACTGGGACTTAAAAAAAAATCGTCTTATCTAAAATAGAACATAGCACTGCCTAGCATTATGTATTCTTTAGTTTGATAGAGCTAAATGGATAGGAATTTTTGTATTTAGATTCAGGAAATACTGGCAGAGAACTTGCTAGATTCTTTCTCTATGATAGCAAGTTTTCCCCTAAAAATATATGAAAGGGACCTATACAAAAATGCAAATCATAGTTGTATATGGCAAAGGGGTTGGAGAATATGTGTGGTTTTGCTGCCTTTGTGCTTATTACATTTTCCATTTGTTAACATTTAGCAGATACAACTTAACAATCAGAAAAAATATTATCAAAAAGATGAAACACCACCAGTAATGGCAACATTCAACCTCCTACATCTCCAGAATGGACAATTATGCCAAATTCCTATTTTATGCCGCTCTCTCGATCTTTTTCAGACAATTCTAACCAAGGCTCTTGCTGAGTTTCCCTAGAAACCTGTGCTTTCTCCAGTGCCTCACATTACTATCTTCTCAAATTTTGTTTAAATATTTGTTACCTCACACACGTGATTTCTATTCTGGGTGACTTATGTGGTGGGGCTTTAACAATATTTGATGAATCTGAGCGTACTGGGGCATGTATTTAATCCTGGCCACTTAGGAGGCTGAGGTAGGAGACAACTTAGTGCGACTCCATCCCCTCAAAATATGATGTATCTATTAGGATCCTAACTTTAGACATAGTGCTCCTTTAAGACTAGTTCCATCAAAATTATTAAGATGACTTAAATAATTCAGTTCTTACACTGGTGAATTATTTATACATTTCTGTATTCTAATTCTTATCAAGATTTCTTTTGCCTCTAATTGTTTTGAATTAGAAAATATTTGCAAACTCTATCATATTCCTTGCTCAAGTACTTTCTATTTGATTTTTAGGTTTTAATCATCATTTCTTGAAACAAACAGCCTGAGGACGTTTGACCACCTTCTCCTTCATGGTGACTTCATGCTCTTAGTAATTCGCTTGGATGTTTTAAGGAATTATTAAGGTAGCTTATAATCTAAGTTTTAGGGCTTCTGTAAGGACATTTTGAGCTTGTCTCCTTAGCAGAGTTGTGTATGAGGCAATGATAAGCATGTGAACTGTTGGGCAGCATCTCGGTGCTGTTGTCAATAATGTGTCTGCTAGCTTCTCATGGCTCCTGACAGTTGTTTTTATGGGCCTGGCTTTGGCTGTTGCAGAGGCTGAGTCACCTGGCATTTTCTGTAAACAGACTGCAAGTGGGCAGATCACGGAATACTTTGAAGAGGGTCTACAGAGCCATTCATGTGGTTAGTTTAAGATAGTGAGAAATAGCACTATTCAGCAATGCATCCCACAGAGAAATTATCAGTGCATAATTCTGTCAACAGAAGATCTAATCTTTTTTTTTTTTTTTTTTTTTTTTTTGGCTACCAGACAGTAGTAGGGGTATGAACTGGAGGATGCCTTTTGGAATGGGTGATGAGAGGTTCCAGTGGGTTCATGTCTTTGATGCCCTTCATTTAATGATTGTATCTCCCACTAGGTTTTCATCAGAATAAAGTGAGAACATAGTGAAGTATATACAACATTGCACAGTTTCAAACTTGGGAAAAGCACCTGGATAATTATTAGAGTGATAAAAAGAGTAATAATAATAAATATAGTTAGCAATAGCTAACATTTATTGAGAGTTCACTCTATACCAAATAAAGGGGCCTAAAATGTATGATTTTTCTTTATGAATTCTTCACAATTTGTTGTTAGAATTGAGAAAAATAACCCTGGCCATCTTCCCAGCAGTGGGTCTTACCAGTGATATTGACTTTTCCCAAAAACTTGGCTGTTTTGCTGCTTTTACCATACCTAATAATAGTAGCAACAATAACAGTTGCACCCCACTCCAAATAAAACGTTAAGAGGCTTTTTGAAATGTCTCATCCATGAAGTCTTGAGGCTTTGCTGTTTTCCAGTGCTACCCACAGCCCAGCTCAGTGCCTGGCACAGATTAAGTGGTCGACAAATACTTAAAAATAATATCTTAAATTGTGTGGCTATGTAAGTAGATTTTTCAGGGTAGAGAACATGTGGTTTCTTAAGATTTTGAAAATACTGCATGGTCTATGGAATAAAGGCCCATTGATTTAAAAGAGCATTTGTCACCACTTAAGTAACAAAGTCTAATGAGGATGAGGGGAGGAAAGACCTAAGATGGGTTGGCTCTGCCCCATAACAGGGCTAGGGAAATGTGTGATGCCAATTTCTGGCAGGCTGTCTATGGCAGCCCTCCATCCCACCGTCCACCTTGGAATTCCCATTTTCCTTGGGGAGGGGGCGTTGACAGAAGTCTCAGTTGAGTTACTGGAGGTACACTTTGCCTTGAATGGAGTGATTCAACGTCAGAGAATTTCATTTTGGTTTTGTAGGAATCACAGAATGCAAACACTAGAAAGAACCTCATACATAATCTATTTCAGGACTTAAATCTGTAGCAGATGTGTCACCACTCTCCCTCCTGCATCTACGGACTCTCTAACTGGGGACAGCCCTTGCCACTTTCTTCATGCTGCATGCTACTGCTACCTATTGACTGATATTGACATGCACAGAGGAGCTACTTTTTCTAACCCTACCACACGTTCAGTATCTACAATATCTACGATGGTGGGAAAAATCCAGGGTGTGATATTTGATATCTGTATCTGACCACTTTGAAGTAATATAAAAACTTTATGATGGAAGAGGGGGTCTCTTCAAACTACAAATATTTACGTGCCAGATACCACGTCCTTTGCCTTCTCTGCTACTTCCCTTCATTTTTCAAAAAATAGAGAAGAAAACTCTTGTCAGTGGTTATTAAATCATTCCCAGGCAAATTTATAAGTCAGCTAAAAGCCAATTCCTGAGTAATGAGAAGAAATTTTAAATGGTGATAATATTGCCTCATAAGTTGTATTTTTAACTTTTGGGTGATACAATTGATAAGCAGAGGTGCCCGCCATCTTGTCTTGTCTCCCTGTATCCTTGGAAAACAGCAAAGTGGAAAAATCTTGGACTGAGACCCAGGAAACTGAGACTGCTTACCTAGGAGAAGATAAGTCACTTTCTTTTTAGGGCCTCACTTTCCCCTACTTTACTTAATAGGACGATGTTGGGCTGGGACCATAGCTCAGCTATTAAAACACCTGTGTTGCAAGTCTAGGGCCCTGGGTTTCATTCCCCAGTACCTCATAAACTGGGCATGGCGGTGCATACCTGTAATTTCAGTAGTCAGGAGCTGGAAGCAGGAGGATTGCCATGAGTTCAAGGCCAGGCTAGGCTACATAGGGAGTTCAGGACCGGACTGGACTGCAGATTAAGACTCTGTCTTTAAAAGAAAAAGTAGGAGGGTGTTGGATATTTATAGAAATAGAAAAATATCCTAGTTCTCCTCAAGTGTGAAAGAGAGGAAAGAAAATCTCTTCAGTAAACAGAAAAGTATAAACATTTATTTATTCTCTCTCTCTCTCTCTCTCTCTCTGTGTGTGTGTGTGTGTGTATGTGTGCATGTGTGTGCACATGCATGTGTGGGTGTGAAAGAACAGTTTAAGATGTGTGTTGAGGTGTTTGGCCAGGGGAACACATGACAGAACATGCATTTTCACCATTGGTAAAAAACAACTTGACTTAGTTTTAAAGTGAATAAGCATCATGATGTCAGTTCCTATCACTTAGAATACAATGCTCCCTCTCTGCATGATGCGGCATAGGAGGTAGGAACCATGTCATAAGCTGGTCATAATCTTATGATGGTAAGGATGATTGGGGAGGGGAGAATTGCCAAAGATCCCTAGCTTCCTTTTTCTCTTCTTTGTCACAAACTCGAGGTCAGGCATGTCCAGCCTGCAGCATGCCAAGTTTTTGGCCTTCATTGTGTTTTAGAGTGGAGAAGAATTATCTTGGGCCAGATATAACTTACATAACATCCTTGATGCATATAAGTAGTAAAACTTCCTTTAATTTTTTATTATAACAACACAGGGAAATATGAGGGTATGAATACCTGCTGGACTCCACTTGCCTGCTCTAAAATAAGCAGTTTCAATCTCATCCCTTTCTCTCTAGTGTTTTGGGGGCTTTGCTTTGACAGATGTAAATTAGAAAATAAGCCAGTGTTATCTGAAAACATATTTATTGGCTGAATAATAAAACTCAGTGGAGGAGTTATTAGAATTAGAATTCCCCCTCCTTGAAATACAAGTTTCCAGTAAGCATAAAGAAGCAACCCTCTGCCCCACACAAAGAGAAAGATTACATTGATAACCGAAATTGCAGGCACTGGGGGATGGCTTCTAACAATCTGTCTACCGCTTTGCAATGGACTGCAGCACTGACGTCAGAGCACAGAGGTACAATGGGAGACAGAGAAAGTCAGCATCTCCACACCCGTAGGCCGCCCCGGGATGCTCGCCCTTCTTAATTGCTTGCCCTTCTTAAATGCTGCCACCTTCACTGGCGCATACCCACAGAGGAACCCTGCAGACCTCTCTGCAAAGGATGATTTGCATTTAGTTACTCACCAATGTTCTTTCAAGACAAAAACAACTCACAGACCCTGGTTAATAAATAAGAGAGAAAAGAAGACGAAACCAGCACCTTGCCTAGACCGGCAGGCGTGCAGAGCAACACCCTAGATGTCATTGGAAAACCAGGCACAAGCAGCAGCTGAAGGCAGGGAGGTGGAGTGCGCTGTGCTCTTAGACTCTCGGTTTCAACGCAGCTGGAACAAATATCTCTGTTTCTCAGGCCTCCTGGGAAAGAGACAAAGCACTGCTCCAAATGGCACTTTACAGGTGACAGACTCGTAACAATCTCATAAATAAAGTACAGATCTAAAACCAAACACAGAGCCACTGGCCCTGTCAACTTTTCCTTAAAGAGGATCTCCGATCCATCCTCAAAGTGCAAATCTGGACCCAGAAAATAAGAACAGAGAAAGTGTAGCCGTCTTCTGTCCCCCAACTGGTCCCCTGTCCCTGGTGTTTCTGCCCTTCTTTCTAGACTTTGAGATAATCGTTTTTCAGCCGGCCCAGCCGGGTTCCGTGGCTCCTGATGGTGAGGGCCAGCAGCTCGTACTTGTCCCTGAGCCCCACGGAGAGGTCCAGGGTCTCCTTCAGCAGGGACTTGGTGTGGAGCAGCATCCCCAGGAAGTCCTCGTGGAGCCTGTTCTCCTGCCGGCTGTCCTGCTCCTGGCCCTGCTTGAACTTGCTCTCCAGCTCGGTGAGCGACTTGTCCGAGCTCGAGTGGGCATCCCCGATCTGGTGGGACTCCCGCCGCAGGTACTTGCCGTAGCTCTCCTCCCCGTCCAGGTCGTAGGAGATGCTCTTGCTGATGCCCTCCAGGACGCGCCCCGCGTCCTCCACCTGGCGGCCCAACACCGTGAACTCCTCCCGCAGCGTGAGGCTCAGCAAGCGGCCGTCCCGGCTTCCCCCGCCCTGGGCGCAGCGCCGGCGGTCACTCACCCTGAAGAGCAGCTGGCACTTCTCGGGGTCGTCGTTCTCTTCGTAGTCTCCGTCCGGCACGAAGTAGTGGTGCAGAGTCCCGTTGGACATTTCTGGGTACAGGGGGCCGTCAAAGTAGCAGTGACACAGGTGGCAGAGAAAGCCTGCCCAGAGGAGCGTCGTGAACATCGTGCCGGGTCGTCAGGCTGGCCAGGGACCCCTAGAGATGACTCCTCACCAAAGACCAGCAAAAAAGTGGGTCCCCTGGGGGGAGTCAGTGCCTCCCGGAGAGCGCGTCCTCCTCAGCCCCAGCCGGCTTGCTGCACCCCGGACCCCGCTCCCCAGCAGGCGTCATGGGGCCGCGCGGGCTCTGCCGGCTCCGCTCTGCGCGCTCTGCGCGGTGGCGGTCCCGCTGCGGGCTGTTTCCCCGGCAGATCCCGGAGCCCAGGGAGGAATCCTCCTTTGGCCCCGGCAGGGCTGTCCCGGCTCTGTGGCCCCGCGGGCCGGGTTCCCCTTTGCTCCTGGGAGGTGGAGCATGCAGCCAGGGAGACGGGCTCCTGCCTTAGGATGCGATTTCAGCGTCTGGGCTGGGTGGGGATCCGCGCTTTTCCTTTGGCTAAAGATATCCGGATGATCACTGGGCTCTCAAATTACACTTGGAAGCCAGGGAACAAGTTTGGAAAGAAATGTCTCACCGGGTCTCGGTTGTTAAAGGTACAGGGTCTCTTTTTTGAAGATTCTGTAAAACGGGAATGTAGCTTGAAGAGAGGAACTAGAAGAGAATAAATTAAACTGAAGGACCAGCCAGATTTGTTATTGATACATTGTCAGAAAGAGTGATTAACCTAGGGAAATACCATTTCACATATTTAAATAAACATCAAGTAGGTTGGGATTGATTATTCTTGTTTTTTTCTGTAAGAAGTTTGTTCTTGAAGGGAAATTTGAAGTCTCAGAAATGGCATCTTAGGAAGTTGTGGGTTAATTAAAATTTCATAAAAATAGAACCTTGGAAGCAAAGGGAATACAGAAAAAGGATCAGTGCATAGTTGCTAACACTTGTATGACCAAAAAGTTTAAAAATGATGTTTTTTTTAAGTTAATGAAAAGACAACTGAGTCATTCTCTAATTTTATGAAAAGCTGCCCAAACTCAGCTTTTGTACTGACTCTTTAACATAGTACCTTTTAGTTATTGCTTCCTTTGAGATATTTTTGAATAATTTAATTGTAAAAAATTCACACGACGTAAAATTTAACATTTTTTATTGTAAATACATGAATCCCAAATTCTGTAAGGCATTAGAACCATGGGGCTTGAGGAACTGGGGAGGACATAGATGCTAATTCCCCTCTGAGGTATTTAAATACTTTTGAAGGATAAAGAGGGAAGGGCCCAGTTAGCCTCATCCTCCGGGTGGTGACACAGAAGGGCAGAATATGATACAATTTACTTGTAAGAGTTACGCAGATCGTTGTTACACTATTAAAGCACAGGGTCTTAATTTAACCTGAAAAACATTGTGTCTCCACAGGCCAGTTTAGTTTCCTATACATGAATTAGTTGGCAAATTACTTTGTCAGCAAATACTTCTTGAGCATTTAGTATGTGCTTTAAGGTTCAGCTTTAAGACTAGAAATACAGCAGAAAACAAAAATAGAGGCAAACCTTTGCCTCCCTAAAGCTTACATCCTGGGAAAAGGGGAGAGAGCTAAGTTCATGTAATAAGACATCATATCTTGAGCAATGACGTGACTGCAGAGAGGAGAAGACAGAGAGTAGACAGGAAGGCAGAAGCGAGCAGCGCCTCTACCTGTCTCCAGGGTTATCTGCTTTTTCTGCCTCAAGATGGAACTGAACCTCATCCACATGGACTTCCCTGGGTTCCATACCTGCCTCTTTTTCAAAGTCATAAGGGATTAGTTTTATGTAGAGCCATAGGGACACACAGGTCTGAGACTGTCATCACTTTCACTGACGTAAGCAACTTGGAATTCTCGATAGAAAGTGGGAAGTTTGGCTAAGTAACAAGGTATCTTGCTGATGGGGTGTCCCAGGTGTAGACTTTGTGAGGCACGCGCTGTACACATTTTAGTTCTCACAGTGATGCCTGGCATGGCGAAAACACAAAAGACGTTTTCTTCATGTTTATACAGCTGGAAGATAAAGACCAAGATTCCTTCCATCCCAGTAGAAACAGACAACTTTCTTAGAAGACATCTTGCCTCATTCTGTCTTCTTGGGATGTTCACAAGAAACAGCAGATGGACTCCAATTGGCTGTCAAAGAGCAGAGAAGTTTGCTCTCACGTCTTACACAATTCCTTGCTGACTTACTCACCAACTCAAGTACACAGACATATTAAACACATCCTAGTCGCTTCCTGCTTCAGGGCTCGGTGTTTAGTTAGGTAGCTATGCATACAAAGATGTACAATCAGCAATTTCATCCTACAAAGTGCTTGCTCTCTGGTTAGAGTCAGGTATACAGACATAGAATCTGTAAAGAGCTAAGGGTCTCTTACTTTCTTCCTGCAATCACCACATCTGAAGGTGTAAGTGCCATATTTTGTGTTAGAACAGAACCACCTTTGTGCAAGCCAGTGAAAGTAAATTTCAGTCTGCCTAAAGGCCAATGGAAATTTATTCACATAAAGTCTAAAATTATTTTTTCAGACAATCCTAGTCTAGATTGTACTTTCTTATTATTTTTTCATTCTACCTTCTCAGCTTTCACTCATTTTTGGGTTGATATTTCATTTGTGGTTTAAACATGAGTACCCATGTGTTTGGGGGCCACGTGCTTCTTTGTTCATCTCTGTCAAGAATGACAGATTGGATTTCCTGGAAGCTCAAATTCTTGCTTCTCAAATCAGTGCCCACAATTGAGCTGATTTAGTTTTTGTGAATCCATCCCCCAACCAGGTTTTCTCTAGTCAGAGGTTTGGGATAAGCCACTGGGTTGATGGAAATAAAGGCTCAGTTCAGCAGGGAGGGCAAAGTACAGAGTACATGACTGGGAAGTCCATGGTTGTTTAGGAAAGCAGCAGGGTGAGAGAGGATTCTGGGTAGTAAGTGTAAATATTCTTGCTACCCCAAACACCCCATGCCTTTTTTCTCATTAACCCAAACTTGAAGGCACTGTCATCATCTGGTAGTCATGTCCAGCCAACTCTAAGGATAGGAGAGATATTCATGTGTAGCGTTTGTGACTTTCGTTGTCAGTATGCTCATGGTGGTCAATATCCCTTCATGCAAGTAGTGCAAATATGTGCAGTGGTGCATTGCTTCAGAGATGTTGCCATCAGAGAGGCAGACAATCCCACAGGAATAGAAAATAGTAAAAATATAATACTTCGAAGTGCACATGTATTCCCATTATTTTAATATAGTTTATTTGAAGTTTAAATAGTTTAATTTTTAATAGCGGTTATGTTTAACAGATGACTTGCAAATTTCTTAAAATCCTAACAATCTGCTCTCAAGAGACCAAACCAGCTGGCATCAGCACACAGGGCCTTCTAAGTAAACACTTCACATTGCTCACTTTTAGCAAGTTTTTATTGGTAGGTATTTTATGTGTGCTGAACTCTGTCCCTGTCCGTGTGGTAGCATAAGAGCGAAGGTGGGTTTCTGAGCATTGATCTGGAGTGAATGGAGCCAAGGGAAACTTCCAAACACAGAGATTACAGACGGAAGACTTTGAAAAGTAAACCCAAAAAATGCTATTTGCTAGCGGGGCCACAGTTGGACATAGGGGTCATAACTAAAGACAAAGGGGGAGATTATTAGGTTTCCTAGGAAACGGGTGAATTCGGGAATCAAGGAGGACCTCACAAGCAGTGGCTGAGTCATAGAAGTAAATAAATGAGCCCCATTGCATAGATCCACCTACTAACATGTGTAATCCCTGTTACACAGTGCCAGTAAAGTTGGCTGGACTGAGATATGCTTATTTTTTGATCATGTTTTAGTGCATTTAGTAGTCTTGCTTCTTGGACCAGTTACCACTTTAGAGTGAGAAACAGGAAAATATACTGGTACTATGAACTTAAGGCTCTATAATTTGCCCTTGTCAGAGGCACTCGTGGTTCCCTGGTGGTTCCTGATTATGGCAAAACAGAAACATTTATAGAAATGTTTCTGTATACTAAGTATAAGAAGAGTTTTGAGAGATTAAGTCCCATAATGCAGCCTAATAACCTAGAAGAAGATCCCAAAAGATGGAATTTCTCATTTGACATTCCTACACTCCCCAAACCTTCAGTCTGAGTCCCCAGGCTATCTTAAAGTATATGAAAAAACAATGGGTGATATTCTGGGCCACAGGAGGGGTCTGAAACAGGAGGGGAGAGGATTGGAAGGAGGTGGGCTGGATGCAGAAAAGAATGCAGTATTCAGCATTTTCGGATGATTTTTAATCAACCAGGAGGAAGTTGGCAGTGTTTATTAAACAACCAATTTTTGCAGGAGGTAGGAAAGACAGAAGAAGAAAAATGGGTACAAGAAAGAAAAAAGTAGGAAAGAAAAATCAATAGGAAGAAAGGAAGGACAAAAAGAAAAGAGTAAAATGTATTTGGTTAGAGAGTATTATTTGTCACATTTAGTCAGTGAATTGGTTTGTATTATTTTAAGTTCACAGGTTTGGGAGAAAGAAATGTTACTTAATGAGAATAAGGATAAATTAACTTTTGTTAAAAATACATAATAAAATTCATCAATGAAAACAATGAGAATGCTTGCGAGGAAGTTGGATAATGTGGTAAGGGACTAATACTTTTTTATAATTTCTATTAGTCAGAAAATGTTGCTATGATGTAGTAACAAGCATCACAAGAATGCTAACATCAAATTCAAGTTCACTGTAGGTCAAGACAGTCAGTAACTTTGCTATCTTTTCTGAAATCTGACCTGTCTGTTGATGTGGCAGAGGAAGATGGCTCTAGAGAGTCAGTCATGTGTTGCCCTTCAAATGATTGGTTTAGAAGAGACATGTGCGTCTCCTCTACAATGTCCACTGGCTAATGACATGACCTTGCCCTGTGCAAAAGAAGGGGGAGTCACCCTTTCATATATCAGAGGAAAACTAGACATCTCTACCACACTATCTAATGGGAAAAATACTTAGAAATGTTCTAGAATTGCCAAATAAGAAATGAGTATGCCTATGTTCTATAATGATTGCAGATCTTTTCTGTACTCAGTCCAGATAGAAAATACATGCAAAGAAAATTCTATAAGCACTTATTTTATTATCATTTCCAGATCCAGTGAGGTTGATTCTTTCAGGCATTTCATGCATAAGCACAGTGTGTACCAAATTGTAGAGGAGAGAAACGAGGGAGAGTTAGAGAAGTGGAGGTAGAGGTTGTAATCTGATGGAAGAGAAGAGGGTGAAGGAATGAGGTTTTTAAGAAACTAGAGAGGGAAAATCGGCCTGTGAGATAGGAGGACCCAGGAGCAGCATGACTCATGGGAATTCAGAAGATCTAGATAACAGATTAGCTGTAGCACATACTGGGGGAGGAGCAAGGTCGGGGAGGTGTTTAATCCTCAGTTAGTGAACTCATCAATGAAAATTGGGAGTGGGAGCTCTTTCCATGTCTGCACCATCCTCTGTTCAGTTTAACACGTGATGAGGACTCAGCATCATTTGAGAGGAATTGTTGTGATTTAAATGTTTTAATAGCTTCAACCTGTACTTAAAATGCAATTCAGTCACCCTGGCTGGCCTACTACTCCTTGAACATTTCCATATCTGGTCCAAGCTTCTGGATGTCTATATTCTGAGGCTCCTAACTTTGTTTATTAAGCTCAAAAATCACATAGGCTTCTTTGGAAAAAAAAAAAAAAACAACTTTGCACCTCCTCTCAAACTCTCCTTTCAAACGATGTCTCGGACTCAGAGTATCTATTCTTCTTTTCTGCCTAATACGAATCATTCTCTCATCTCTTCTCTGCAATGCTGTTACCCTGAAAGCTCCTCGTATCCTGTTACTAGTTAGTTCTTCTATCATTTCCTTTTATATTGCCCTGTTCTGTTCTTCATGGCACTTTCCTTGAATAGAAATTATTGTTTAATTGATGTATTTATTTGTTTTAGAGTTCTGCCTTCAGCTGAAGCTGCATGAAGAGCAGTCATGTTAGCGTCTGTCTTCTCTGTACTTTATTAAAACGCCTGGGTCATAGAGGTGGAGGTATGCTGGCATCAGCGTTGAAGTTGATCTGACCCTCTTTGGTGTTTTAACTAGACACTCTCGTGGTATTTCAGTATTACTCATTTTTGTTGTTTCATAATATGTTTTGCATTTTGTCCTTCATTGTACATTTGTCTATTTTTGTCATTTAGCCTGTGAGTTCCTCACGATCTGCCTTTTTCCTTTTTTTATGTTTGGCAAAGTCCAGCACATAACAGGAGCCAGTATCTTTTAGTTGTTGTGATCACTAAAAAGTAGAATTTAAGGAATCCTGTTATTTAATAATGATCAGATAATCTGTTTTTTTCTGGTCCCCAGTCAGCCCCTCATGACTTTCTGCTGAATCTGGATGATTGTGGCATGGAAGAAAGGGATGACTTCTGCTAATTCCAGTGTTCAGAATGTTCAAAGGGAGTGTTGCTCAGAAAGGAGATTGAACTCATTCTGAGTATTATGCAGCATTCTCTAAATACAGTCCTGGAAAATTTTGATCAATAAGCTACTCCTTGCTGGGTAAATTGCTACTCACCTGGTGAAAATTTTCACTTTTCTGTTGTTTGAAATACACATCCTGGTTCATGATCTACCAGGTTTACAGGAGAGTTAGTTCTTATAGATTCTTCCTCTGTGGGTAATATTTTATTTCATCTTGTCCTACACTATTCAGGCTGCTATCACAGAAACACGTCGATTAGGTGGTTCATCAATAGCTTCCATGTGTTTTTCATGGTTGTGGAGGTTGGGAAGTCCATGCTCAAGATGCCTGGCAGATTTGGTTTCTGGTGAGGGCTCACAGCTGACAATATTTACTGAGTCACCACGTAACAAAAGAGGCAAGGAGCTCACTGCTGTCCCTTTCGTAAGAATACTAGTCTCATTTACGAGGGCTTCTCTTTCCAAAATTTACCTCCAAAAGTCCACACTTTCTGATATCATCACAATGTTGATGAAGTTTACACATGTGATTTTTGAAGCGACACAGTCATCCGGCTTATTATGTTTCCCATCATTTTAATTCTCAGATTCAGAAGAATGGAGGGAATGAGAAGAGGCAGAGAGACAGAGTATGAGAAAGAGAAGATTCTAGTCTCAGTTCTGCAAGCACTTTGTTCAGCAGCCCGACAGGGAAACAAGGGCTAGATGCGTCGATGTGATCTGCTAGGGCAGGCAAGGCATTGGGAACAGGAAGTGTCAATGATCTTGGAAGTGACACAATCACTATAAACATACCATGAGAGTCCTGTGATAACTGTCTGTCAGGCTGGTATATTTGCCAATGCCTGTAATCCCTGAACTTTAGGAAGTTGAGTCAGGAGGTTCACAAGTTTGAATCCAGTCTGGACAACTTATTGGAGAGCCTGTCTCAACTGGGCAAAAAAAGGAGGATTGGGAGTAGGGGAAGCTGGGAATCAGTGAGAAATGTCAGGGTTCAATCTCCACGCAAAAGCCAAAGTACTTGTCAGATTTATAATGATTTGAGAATCTTAAAATGAAGAATGTGAAAAGTGTCATGGGATTTTTGGGTCCAGAGACACTGACTGAAGTTACTAAAGGACAATGGATCTGACTCAGTTTCTTCTCTTACTCAGGGTAATCTGCTATTTTAGTTTTAGTATAACTTTTATAAGAGTCTATAAAAATGGCCAAATAGACATGACCCTAATTAATCAATTGGAGATGAGTTTGAGAATATTTTGGAGTTAGTAACAACATCTTTGTTTTTTAAATTTTCTTTGGCAGAAAAAAGAAACATCTTCTACCCTTGCTTTTCTTAGTTCTTTTATTATTTTTCATGATCTTGGAAATTTAAAAAATCATCTCATAGTGAACAAGTTCTTGATTCTGTTTTTACCTAATCTCAAATGTAATTTTTAAATTCTAAAGAAATGCATTTGAAAGAGAATGAGGGGACTTGTCTTAGCTTCCTGTTGGCAAATGCCATGAGGAGCTGCCACCCCGCCACCTTTGCCTTTGTCACGTGGTTCCACTGTTGCTGTCTGCCTATGACTAGACTGTGACCTTCTGAAACTGTGATCCAAAATACTTTTCCTTTCCTAATGTAACATGTAAGGTATTTTGTCACAGCAATGAAAAAATAACTAAGGCAGCGGTCACAATGAGAATGTGGCAAATATTTGTTGATAGAAATAAGCAAGCAAGTGGTTAAAAACACGTAATGCTACCAGTTAAATATTGAATATGTACTTTGAATCCTGGATTTATGAACTTTCAAGGTATGGACTTACGATATAATTCATTAATATCAAGACTCTTCAGCTATGCTTATATACAGTGTAGATATGGATTATTATTATTATTATTATTATTATTATTATTATTATTATTATTATTATTATTAGTTTGTGGTGCTGGGGATGGAACCGGAGCCTCTGTACTGTGCTACATTCTAGCCCCATGGGGCGGTCTTGATTTTGAGACAGGGTCTTGCTCAGTCACTAAGTTGTCCAGGATGGGCTTTAGTTTGCATTTCGCCTGCCTTTGCCTCCCGGAGTGCTGGGATGGCAGGTCTGTGCCGCTGGGTCTGGCTAGCAATGGGCTATTTGAAAAGAGACAACATGTTATTTACTGAGAAGCTTTTCCAGAAGATTTTTTGTCATGATAAACAGCTTCCCATTTGTTGGTACTGTGTCTGAGTCACAGCCTTTCTTGCTTTAGCGTGCTATTGCAGCTGTACAAAGGTTGAACCTCAGTGAAACAAAGCAGAGAGCGGCGAGACACGAGTACGTATGGCCGTTCTCGTTGTCTTTTATGTATATACTTACACAAAAATACAAGGAAACAACTGTGGTCACGACTGAAGGTGCTGGAGCAATACTTGAAGCCAATTTTGATAAGAAATGGTTAGTCTGCTCAAGGTGTCCTGTGTGCACAGAAATCATTACGAAAAGGACTAGAATCCAAAAAGTGAGTGAGCAAAAGATATGAACAAGCAGTTTTCTGTAGAGAAGGTTATGTAGCCATTTAACCTATAAAGTCTGTAACCTTACAAGTCATAAAAAGCCATTAACAATAATAATGATTTTTAGTGTTTTCTCTAAAAATCTTAGATGAAAAAATACTATACTAATATACTATATTGACACCAAAGCACAGGCAACCTCATTTATTTGTGGTGGGTACACAAATGCTTTTGATATTTTTGTAAAATAATATGATTATTCGTATCAGGAAATTAAAAAAAGCATATGCTTTCTTTCCTATTATTTTCATCTAAGAATACATGCCTACATACTGGAGAAATAGTAAAAATATCTGAGCAAAAATGTTCACTGCTGCATAGTTTCTGAAAATAGAAAACTGGAAACAAGATGTTTCAAATTGGAGGGTAATATATATATATATATATGAAATATTTTGCATTTCTTGAAAAATTAAGTTTGAAGATACTTTGAGTGAAATGGGAAATGATATCATGACATGCTACTGCATGATAAATGGTTAATAAAACAACAAAAACAAGAATGCAAAGCCAAATAGTAGCATGACCAAAGGTAGCAAGCTCCCTTCTGTGGAGGGATTGCATGAACTAGCTATGTTCTTCTTTAGTTTGGTCTGCAGCCCTTACATTTTCCACCGTGGGATGTTATATAAATTTTATGAAAGAAAAACAAAGGGAGCTAGTGGGGAAGTAAAAAACCTTGGGACATAAAAACAGCCTCTGTTGGGGCTCCCAGCTTCACATTCTTTGGCCTGAATGCTTGCCTGGGGTCCTGACACTGGCTCTGCTCACTGCACACTCTGTCTTGTTTTAGTTTTCTAAGCCACTTGGCTCTGAAGCTATTCAGCATACCCTTTGAATTAGGCACCTCTGGTAGATTCGTTCTGTTGTCAAAATAAAATCAGCCTGTTTCTTTACTGTGGACTTTGAAGTTTTTAGATTTTCATAGACTGAAATTGTTCTTTTTAGTATTAGGGGTTGAGTTAAAAGGCAATACAAAACAAAATGCGATGTCCGTGTGTTGTAGTGTCAGTGTGTCTTCTATGAGGCTATATGAGATGAACTGGAGAACTAATCAGAAATCCTGAAATCCAGATTTGTAGTCAACCTAAATAATTCAGGAGAACCGGAGTTTTTTTCTCATACCCAGGTCATTTAGATATTAAAACAAATGGCTGTTTCTAAAGAATTTGCCCTGAATCATTAACTAAGTGAAAGGAATCTCTATAAAGTAGATTCGTAACTTCATTTGTAACCTGCGATTACATAAAGAAAATTAAAAACATCAGTATTGCTGGAAACTTACCAAACTTTTTACTTTCATTTCTTTTTATATAAATGAAAACTTCTCTTGGCTTAACTCTTAAGTGACAATTTAAAATGTTTGATTGCCTAGATAGTAATGTCATTGTAAAGAAAATTGGTGAAAAGGTGTAATTTCCCCTTATCAAAAATAAATAAAAGGGAAGGCTTTCATAAAATTTAATAACAAAAAATTTCTTGGTCCTGACATTCATCATGAAAATAATATTATTTGAAGTAATGTTTTCAAAGCTACTGAATAATGAAGTTGGATTTTTAAAAAGGTTAAAGTAGAGCATATTTCTGCCAGGGAGGTCTGTGAAGTAATCATGTAACCGATGATGTTTATAAAGATAATAATATTAAAAAATAGAGAAATACAGCAGTGTTTGGTACAAACTGACAGCAGTTTGTATTTATGATGAGTGGAAAGATTTGTGACTTATAAAAATATTAATAAGGCATGGAAGCAAGTAAAACCAGTGTTGAAGGTGCTTAGCATAGAAAGGAAACAAAATAAAGCAAAACGAAGTGTTTCTCATCTTTGAGAGTCTAATGTCAGGATTAGCCAGCCATTTCGTAGAAGGTTGCTGTGTAGAATTGGTCAGGATGAGCTTAAGATTTTCTGCTTAGGATAAGCCATTATTTTCTTTTTCCCCTTGAATGATTTATTGATAATGGCTTTATCTCAAAAAAGTCAGAACCAAACGGAAAAGGACAAAATGATCCCAAGAAAAGAAATATAATCCTGTCAAGAATAATATAAATAAGTTTAAAAATAACTAAAAGTGATTTGCAGTGACAATATTTGCTTTCCACTTGCAGAGTGATGTTTTACAATCCTTCATAGAGGAGAGTGTTCCTCGCTTTTTAACCTCCTGAGCTCTCCTTGGCTTAGTGCATTCCAAAGCTGCTCCAAAAGAAAGAAGGGGTTAGCGTTGGAAGGGGAATTCATTGTGGGTTATGCTTGTGAGCGCTGAGCTCCAACAGGCTATGGGAAAACCAAACTAAAAGAGCATTCAGATCCATTATGCAAATGAAAACAAACATCAGGCTGTTTGGATACCTTTGAGTTTTACATGCCTGGCGTTGTGAAGGTCAGTGCTTCTGTGTTTGGCTTTTGCTCTAGATACTTTTGGTATGGTGGACTGGTCTGGAACCCTAAACTGGGAGAAGTTCTTGGGTATTTTCATTTGAATGTTCGTGGCAGTTTTATTAGTGAAAGCCCCAAACTAGAAATACTCCAAATGTCTACCGGCAGATAAACAAATGCGTAGCAGTATAGCCATAGTATGTATGGCATAACTGCTTAGCAACAGGAAGATAATCAACTATCTATAGCTGCAACAACATTGAAAAGTCTCAATAATTATGGAATTATGACTGAATTGATAATCCAAAAATAAATATGCTGTAATTCTACTTATGTTTAATTTAAAAATGCAAATTAATCTGATTGCAGAAGAAGGCTTTTGGGGATTAGTTAGGGATATATTCATTATTTGGAATAGGGTTATACAGACATATGCAACATCTCCATGTTTGCCAAGTGGCCGTATTTTATACTTTACCTATATGTAATTTATATGTCAATAAAACCTAAAAAAAACTGTTGAAAGTTTTGTCTTGCCTTGGGGATATCATAGACACTAGTCAAGTGATATTTCTTGTTATGGTGTAATTGAAAACTTCATGGTTTCGGGGGATGAAAAAATCTAGATCTCTGCTTTTTCTCTTGGCAAAATAAACTTTCTTTTCCTATGGACTTAAAGTGAGCTATGGAACAGGCAGCCAGGAAGTGAGATCCGTGTGGCTCTGCCATGCAGTACGCATAGCGATCACACCAGGAGGATTCTCCTGAGGGACAACAAAGCCATGACACGGATACCAAAAGGTAGAACCAGAATGGGGTGGATCACATGCTCAGCAATCTTACTTACTTTTTGTGGTGACCATTTTTGGGCTCCAAACTGCCTTTGAGTAGCTCCGTATGCAACACGCGTCAGTGTAACATCCATTACTTCTGAACCTTGCAAGTAGAGATACTTAACTACAGTTCTTTTTCCTCTCATTTTATTGATTTGCATAGATGCAATACATAATGTTTACATTGATCTTGAGTATTTTGTGTGTGTGTGTGTGTGTGTGTGGCAAAATTAGTCCTTCTCCCTCTTAAACTCTCCCATTCCTCCGCGTGCCCTCCAATTTCCATTATTCTATGAAATAATTGTGATGTTGATTTCTCATATTAGAGAGACCATTCGACGCTGAACTTTTTCCCTCTGAGTCACTTCACTGGGCGTGACGGTCTTAAGTTCTTATTACGCATGGCTTTCCCCACAAACAAAGTAAGTCTCACAAGTGTTCTACTTTGTAGTTGGGTTTATGTTAGTTCTGTCGCTTTCCCTGGCTCTGTTTGTGGAAAGGAAAAGGTGTAGGTTTTCCACATTCGGTCCAGCTGTTTTACTTTGAAAATTTTTCTTCCGTTTCTTCTACCATATAGAAGCTCTGTGTGTTCTCTCAATGGTAGGAATCTGGCTATAGCTAAATGTTCCTTCAGCCTATTGTTTATGCTGGATCTGAGCTGTGGGGATCTTTGGAACCACGTATAAACTTATTTTATTTTTGTTTGCATTTCACTCAGTTTCTTCTTTCACAAATAGATTGCAAAGGACAAAAAATATCACACATACTCAGGTTATCATCTTGCTAGAATTTCAGACATGTTCTCCTGGCAAACTGCTTGTGTTTAACTTTCTTCTTTTATTTGATAGCCAGCTGAGAGCCTGGAAAGTACTATGTGTTCGCGTGTGTGTGTGTGTGCGTGTGTGTGTGTGTGTGTGTGCGTGCGCGCGCGCTGGAATAGTGGATGCAATGCAAGCAGTGTGTGTGCCTACAACAAATGACTGAAGAAAGAGAAAGATGTGACTCAGGACAAATTTGGGTTGCAGGTGGCATTTTCTCAGGGTTGCCTTTGGTCATGACCCTCAGAACCTTCTCAAGGATTTTCCTTGTTTACAGATCATAATTCAGATTGGGAGCAAGTAGCACTGGCAGAAAATTCATTGGGGAGAAAGGAAGTCTATTGAACTATGTCTTGGGCTAAACAAAAAATTTGTTGAAATGGTCAAATGATTTTAACTCCATGTGACTGAACCCTGTCACGATGTCACCAAAAAATCTCAGGAGAAGTTTCAAGAAATTATTAATTTATGCTTGGGATAAGGGGAACATATGTATTTCTAAACTTTCAATTTGTGTGTAATTGTTCAGTCACTGTTATGTGTCACCTGATAGCCATAGTGCAAGTCCAGGCTGGTCCTGAAATCACTTTAGCCCAGGCTGGCCTCGAACTCATAGCAGTCCTCTTGCCTCAGCCACCTGAGTGCTGGAATCAGACGTATGCACTACCATGTCCAGCTTAGGCTGTGTTTCCTACCAATAACATCACTAAGAGAAATATTATTAATATTATGGAGATTTTCATAAAAAGATTTCTGAGTGGTTAACAAATACCTGAAAATGTGTTCAGTACATTTAGTCATCAGAAAAATGTAAATCAAACAACCCTGAGGTTCCATCTAACTCCCGTAAGAATGACTGGTATTAAGAGCTCAAAAACAACAAATGCAGATGAGGCTGTGGGAAAAAGAAACTCTACTATATTTCTGGTGGAACTGTAAATTGGTACAATCACTATGGAAAGCAACATGGAGGTTTCTCAAAAAACTAGAACTAGATATTCTATTTGACCCAGCTATACCTCTTACGGTTATCTTCTCAAAAAAGTTAAAGTCATCATATAAGGATGATACATGCATACCCATATATGTTTATAGCTGCACAGTGTATAATAGTCAAATCTTGGAAGAAGACGACATGCCCAAACACAGATGAATGGATAAAGAAGATGTCATGTGTATACTAATGGAGTACTACTCTGCCACAACGAAAGACAAATTTGAGTCATTTGTAGGAAAATCGGTACAACTTGAGACCTTAGTAATCATCTATTTTTATTTTTTTCAATGTTAAGCTCCAGTTAAGCAAATGCATACTTTGTCTGGTTAAGCATATATGGTCCACATAGTAATTATGAAGGACAATCTTTATTACATCCTATTGGAAATGAAACTGAGCCACTGTGAGATTGCAAATTCTTCTCAAGGAAAAAAAGTCAAAGGTTGAAAAAGCTGGATTTAAATCCAGGCTCTGTCCAAATCACAAGTTTCCTACCAATTCTTCAGTGTGTCATTACCTCATTTGTACTGATTTTTTTTGTTTTGTTTTTTGTCCTCTGGGTGATTAATCAAGGAAGTAGGCTCTCCCCTTTCCAGCAGATTGAAAACCCAGGGTTACACACGTCCTAGAGTATTTATCTTGCTACAGTAGTCCCCCATCCTCATATTTTATTGGGTTTCGTAATGGTACACATTCTGCCATTGAAAAGTGCTGAGCCAACATAAGGTTTCAATCGAACCATCCTCATATGTTGTTATTAAAAAGGAAGGGAAATAAAAGCATAACCAACCTTTGTAGTTTTGAGACTGTCTTTTAATAAAAATCTACAAAGTGAAAGACCTAGAGTAAATAGAGACACTTTTCTATTTGTTTATTTTTTACCTTCACTGTTAGTCGTGCCTACATGCCAGAGAGCTTTGACACAGCTTTTATTCAGCTGCTTTTGATGAGTTCCTGGAGTCTGAGGCACTGTTTCCCAGAATTTCAGATTGTAGCTTACTGTGTCTGTCTGTGGCCTGTGTCTCGGGAGATGCCGGCTTCAGTAGGCTCTTTATCCCAGAAAATCATAAGGACTTTACACACCACTCCCACTGAAAGAGAGATTCATATCCCTGGGTAGGTCTTGATTCTGAAAGGTTTCAGATTAGGAAGCGGTGAATTTCAATTAGATTGTGCCTCTTCACACCCAAACCTGTTTGGTAAAACCTGTTTTGAGGCCATGATTGACATAGATTATGGGAGAATTTTACTTTTCAAGATGGTTCAATACATAAGAGAGGTTTTTCTGTTACAAAAAAATGTAAAAATTTGTGTTAAAATCACAATACTTTTATGTGTATTATTGCATTTTATTGTCAACATGAGTCTTTTAAGGTAGGTCTTATTAGTAGTGTATTAAAATAGGTGTGAGAAATTCAGTTCCAGGAAGTTGTGATGTTACAGTTTCAGGTAGCATTTGATGTCACTGATTAGGGGGCATTAAAGTCTCTCATTTTATTCTGAGCTTCTTGACATCAAATTTCCTGATTTTCTTCTCTTTTCAGCTGTCCCTCTCAGTAGTACTTTGTATTCATTTCTGTCTGAACCCCCCAACGGGGCTGTATATTTTGAGATAAATTGAGCTGTGCCCCTCAAGGAATTCTTCCTTTTCCCCTCTACTTGCCAATGATCTTCACTTCTGTGTCTTTCAGTATTATCTATATTCTGAAGGCTCAAATTTAAGCGCAAGTGACATTGCTTTTATTCCAACGTTGATCAAATGGTCGTGAATTCTCCATATTCTCTTTCATTCCTACACAGGTTTGAAAATATATAACTTTAAAAGGATACAGTTGTAAGATGAAAAAAGCCTCGCTTCCTGTGATGTCATTGGGGTAAGGCAGGAAGGACTGCAAGAACTCACATTAGACCAAGCCAAGGGCAATAGACAAATCCTTCTTTGTAAAGTCACAGGGATTCCAGGGCTCATTCCTATAGCAGTCTGCTTTATCTTGACACAAGATCAGTAAACTTTTCTGTGAAGGGTCTGGTCGCAAATATTTTAAAGTTTCAGAGGCAAAAGTAGGGATATTATGGACACTTGGAACAGTAGACAAAACACTTATCACTGTGCTAACTGCTTTGAGGCCCTTGACCTAGTTTATAAGATACAGACCACAAGGATGACATATATACATTATTTAGGCATGATGCTGAGCATAATCACATCGTAAGTGTCCACTCATTATTATTATTCCTCCTTACTTCAATGCTAATCCTACTAATCTTTAGGTTTCATAACCATAAATTGGAAAACTTCTTTTTCTGTGCCAGATGCAGCTTTGACTTATTTGCAATAACTATGAAATCTCCTGTCATCAAATTTAGCTAAAATGTTTCACGCACTTTTTATTGCCAACATAAATGAAAGAATCAAATATCGCTAGATATCGTCCTAATTACTTTTATTCTTTGGAAGGTGAATGAATAGGGACATTCTGGCCTCATTATTCTGGAGGCTCTGGCAGGTTTCTGGTCTCTTCCATGGCACTGGCATCTTTACAGTCTTTTGGGAAGGATGGCATTTGTGGCTTCTTAAGTTCAACTTACAATGGGCATCTTACGGGCAACTGTGTCAGGGACAAGCCTTTTCACAGGTGCATTTCACACGGAGAGCAAGGAACGTCATCAAATTCAGTTATTTAGTGCGCGGATAACAGGTATTTCATTCTCAGTACAAACTAGACATCTTATGTGAAAATGAGTAGCTTATTTTGGTATCACTCAGTTAATAACAGTTAATATCTTAAAATACTATACCAAAAGGGAAAAATCATATAGATGTCTTGTACAAGAATAATTTCACAGACTCTGACACATTCATAGTTTCTTATTACTTATCTGTAACCTAGTGCCACAACTCTTCAGTTATTTTTTAATATAATTTTGATTTATTCCAGAAGGTAGGCGCTCTCCTACATTTGTTCCTTGCATGTATCATATCTGTATGTGTATATGTGTCTGAATACTCATATATTTCTCTTCTGTGACTCTCACGGGTAACTCAGACATTGCCATGTGGCTCTCCAATCTCTATGTATCCAAAGAATCAATCAAGAAAAGAAAATGGGGGCTGAGCTAGAAGTTCAGTTCAAAAGCTGCCCCATCCTTCTGAACAAAGATGCTTTTACATCTTGGACCCTAGGATCTGGCGTTTCCCTGGCCTGCATAGACTTGATCTGAGTTCCCAGGGTGACCTCCTGGATGTATTTTTACTAGCCACTGAATTCTTCCCAGGGAGAGCAGGAAGTCTGGCACTGCTCTTGATGACACACCAATGACGTGATGTCTGGTTTCTATTAAAAATCAAAAGGAAAAGATTTGATGCCTGAAACAAAAGTATGGACAATGTTATATATAAACGTGAAAATTTTGGTTAATTTTCTGAGTAGCCAGCCATGAGGATTGCCAGTGGATATACAGTGGGAACCATCTAGTAGGCCTGGTTAAGCATAAGATAGACACTGCAGAGTTCTTGCTACTCTGGGGGCACTGTGCTTTTGCTGTCATTTGAATTAGGTCCCAAGGGGCTTCTCTACATAAAATATAAATATGCATTATTGTATTACCTTTAGTATTTATGAATATGAATGTACTCTTACATGCATATAGAATGTAAATATGTATATCGATTTCAGGCTCTGTTTGAGATTCCGGAATAAAAGTAAGATTGGTGTTTGCCCCCAAGGGACACAGAGTCTAATACAAGAGATGATCATGTAGCTTAAGAAAGCAATTGAGTGTGAGAAGTGCTGTGGGAGGGGGTGTCCCGTGAGGGAAGTACAGTGGAGGACGTACAGTGGGGCTACAGGTGGGGTCACGGGTGAGTTCAGAAGGTGGTGACACGTGCTTACTCTGAATCACTCCATCTTTCGTGGCTTTAGAATTGGAGTTGTTGAAAATGCTAGACTGTGTGGGTAGAATAACTTACCATTATACCAGCGAGTAGAAAGACCATGAGGATTTGCAGATCAGAGAATTTTTTTTCTGTCAAGAGAAAAGGAAGAGTCTTAATATTGACACTTAAAATTAATATATGGTGCTTGGTCTTTCTATGTGCCAGGAGCCAGTCTTTATATATTATTTCAATTATTATTTTTAAATGTTATTAAGAAATTTATGTATTATTTCACTAGCAACCCTAATTAGATATTATCTTTTAAAAATTTTTAGTTTATTTTTTATTTACATATCACATTCCTTTCCCCTTCCCATCCTTTCACCTCCCCCCACTTTCTCTTTCTATCTCCACAAAGTCCCTTTTATTATTTTCTTCTTTATCAGTTAAACTTTTTATGGCGTGGTTTTCTCATATTAGAGAAACCGTATTGTATTTAACTCTCTGGGTCTGATTCATTTTGCTGAGCATATAGACATTACCTTTAGTATGAGAGCCTTTGGAGAAAGAAGAAAATGTTGCAGATGGGGCAAGGGAGGGAGGCCACGGGTGAAGGAGAGACAGATGGGGAAGGCATGCAGGGGCTGTCCTGCCCTGAGCGGGATGTTTCTGGGTCTAGCATCTGAGACCCTGGCGATACTGAAGGTCTTCAAAGGACTAATTGAAGGGGGGGGGGATGGGAAGGTGGGGCGGATGATTAGCTTTTTCTGAACCTTACTAGTCTAATTTTATTTCAAAAAATTACTCTCAACAGTTTGTTAACTGGCCTACTCACGAATTTTTATTTAGAGAAAGAACCTCTTTTACAAGAAAAGAATTTAAAACAGTAACTGCTTTGAAAAAAAGTTTATTTAATGTTAAAAACGGTGTCAAGCACTTCCCATACATTGTGTCATTTAAGTCAAATGACAAGCGCGTAGGACATGAGCGATAATCACTATTTCACAGACGAGAAAACTGAGACGTAGGGAAGTTAATAATTTATTCAAGGTTTACATCTTTTCAGCCAACATCTAATGGTCTGCTTCCAGAGCCTACATTCATAATCCTAAACCCAGGAAAGTTTAAATTATAAGTCAACACAAAACATGTCAGTTATGGTTTTAAAAAATCTAAAGATGTAAATTATAAAAGGTGTGTCCTTTTAAAATTAAAAATATGGATGAGGTATTTAGTTTTATTTTTCTGTGAAGGCTTGCAGACCACTGATAAACATGTGCTGTCTCAGGCAGAGGTTGGATGCAGGACGGTGGAAGCTTTTTAGCCCTTACTGTGGGGTTTCTGCAGCTGTGATTTTCCACAGATGCAGTTTTGGGCTATCTCATCCCTATTTTTTGGTGCCAGAGCCTTCAGAGTACTGGAGTTCTTCTCCTTTTTTATTTTTATTTCCTGCAGATTTGACTATGCCTGAATCATCTAAAATTATTACCAGTCTTGAGCCCTTTGTCACGCTCAAATTTTACTCCCCAAGTTATTTTTCCTTATTTCAATTGCTTCTTTCTTCTCCAACGTCATTTTCATCCCAGGAAAGGAGAGAAAAACAGCGCGTCTGTGTTTTGATGATTTTGTTGATTTGTCATTGGAAGAAACCGGAAAAAAAATGCTTTTCAAAACATTTTATATGGCAGCAAATGGCCTGGAAGGTGTTGAACTGCAGTGGAAAAATATGGGATGGATGAGGAATGGATTTTCAGGAAGCTGGGAACAGAAAAAGTGATACAGCTGTTTAAAATTTAGCTTGATTTACCAGAGGGATTCTTAGCTTCTGGTGTCTTTGCATGTGAGTTCTTCCCTAAGAGTTCAGGCTCCCAAAGTTCTGAGACTCTGCTACACAAATACAGACGAAGAAGTCGATGGGGCAAAGCTATCAGGGGCGTTGGCTTCTGCAGCTGGCCGGCTGTCGCCCACATTTATTAACTGGGGACTGTGGGTAAGCTTCTGCGCTTTAGCTCTGACGGTATCAGTTTTCCTTTCTGGAAAAATGGGAATAATAATAATAACAGCTCAGTATTTGATCAATCTGATACCTATTTACCTTGCTTGAAATGTATTAAAAGATGAATGCTGACAAATATCATCACGTGGAGCCCTGAGCTCTGTAAATATCTTGCTAAGCCTGTGCTTTGCAGAGATCTGATGGCTGCCGCATCCTTGATAGTTTGGGGCTGTTTTGACCGCCTCAGGATGCTGAGGATGGGAGTTTAAACCTTTCCAGAGATAGAGGGAGAGGGCACAGAAAATCCTCTCAAAGAAGAGATCTGTGTTTTCAAGGCCTTTCTCACAGCCCTCCGACACTCGGCCCTCAGATGATAAGGTGTGCAAAATACTTCACTTTGTTCTGTGAATTGATGTGAGGCAGTCTGCACTCTGCCTTACTTCAATAAGTATCTCACAAGCATCCTGCGAGTCATCCCTCGTGCAGGAAGACACCCTTGATACCTCTGATTGGCCTTGTCCATCAGACAGGCGCTCATCCTTCGACATAGAAGACCAGGGGCAGAGGGCATCATTATTGTGTGTAAATACCTTTTCTTCTTCCACATGACATTAAAATGAGAACAATTAAAGTATATATGAGATAGCATGCCCTTTTTCTTCATCAGAAGGAAGTCCAATTTTCATGAGATAAAAGAACCTTGACTCTTACACCTACCACGAGTCCAGCCAGCACTGCTGCTGCTGTCTGTCTGCTGTCTTATGTGATAGTTCGTGGCATAGTAGGAAAACTGGGTCACAGAAACTCTCAGTAATTTCTACCCATTTGTCTCAGCTCAGTTCCTACTCTAACCCCTAGGATGCACTTGGTCTTTTTTAAATGCCCCAAAATATATGAAATCTGGGCAAGTTACTTAACCACGATGGTTATTCATATATAATGTGGAGATTATTATTTTTCCCCATTTTATTGATATGTCTAAGTGCAAAATTTAAGGTTTACAATGAAGTTGAGCATTTTCTGCACCTACATATCTTGTCAAGGTGACATGTACTTTCCCACTTTCCTTTTGTCCTTCCCCCTCCCCTTCCTTCCTCCCCATCCTACCCCCCTGTTTCACTTTGTCTTTCGTTTTAAGTTCCATGAGATAGTTGTGAACTGGGTCTCTCATATCAGAGAGACCATTCGATGTTTCACCTCCTTCTGACTGACTTCACTAAGCATGATGTTCTCAAGTTTCTTCCATTTGCCTGCAGAAGCCTCCACGCTGTTGGACTTTATAGATGCATAGTATTCCATTATGTATAATACCACAGTTTGTGTATCCATTAGTCTGTTGATGGGTATTTTGGTGACTTCCACATTTTAGCTATTGTTAGTTGTGCTGCTATGGACATGGGTATACATATATCTCTGCTATGTTTTGTTTTGGCCTCTTTTGGAAATATTCCCAGGAGGGGTATTGCTGGATCGAGGGGGATATTTATTTCTAGTGTTTTGAGAGATCTTCATACTGCTTTCCAAAGTGCTTGTACGAATTTACATTCCCACCAGCGGTGCAGAAGGGTTCATTTCTCCCCACAGCTTCCCCAGCACTGATTGCTATTTGACTTGTTGATATAGGCCATTCTCTCTGGAGTGAGATGGTATCTTAGCGTTGTTTTGATTTGCATTTCTCTTATGGCTAGAGATGTTGAGCGTCTTTTCATGTATCTATTGGCCACTTGTATTTCTCCCTGAGTGAACTGCCTCTTCATTTCATTTGCCCACTTTTCAATAGGATCCTTTATTTTGGTAGGCTTACTTTTCTTCAGCTCCCTGTATATTAAAAGTGGAGATTATTTTTCTCCCTCACAGTGATTTCCTGAAGACCAAATAATGCATATTTGGACAAAGCATAGCTAGAGTAGATGCTCAACTAAGCCCTGTTGTGTCAGGTCTGGTTTAAGCCCCACTCTGGGTTCTGGCCTATGTGACAAATGACTCTAGGGGAATTTCTTGGTGCCGACTGGTGGTCTATAGGCTACATAGGGGATGTTTTGATCTGTTTATCTATATGGCAGTCCTCCATGGAGGGTGGCCATGTCTTTTGATGCATTTTTTTTTTTTTAACTTGGCCACCAGACTGGCTATAAGGACCTCTTTGTGTTTCTAGATGTCATTACCTGGCACATCGTTGCCTCACTTCCTTGCTCTAGGCTTCCCTCTTACTCCTGAGTTCAAAGACGTGGAGAAATGCCTAGACTTGACCTTGGTTCACAAGCCAAGCCATGAAAATGGCTGCTACAGCCTCTGCTAAGATTCAGCATTGAAAGGCCCACTAATTTTACAGTACCTTCTGCTGCTAAACTGACTATTGTTTCCTGGGTTCTGTCTTCCAATAGTGGAGATAAAAAATACTGGGATGAGGTGGAGTCAATATCCCATGAAGAGCAGCATGATTAGGACCTAGTAGGTGTCCTTTTCTACTTCTTACTGAATACGTTTAGAGAGCAGTAGTTTCAGGCAGGTTGCAGAAGCAGCCCCAAGAAACTGAACACTCAGTGGTGCTTGTTCTCAGCACCCTGTTAATAATGTTCTCCTTTTTCTTTGCTAAGTTCTTTTTGTCTTTCATTTCTGTTTTGTTGCATCGCAACTTAAATGTTTTAGGGAGTCAGGGTATAACATTTTATCTCAGTCTCTATTCTTGGGAACGTTGGCAAAAATAGGAGCCTAGAATTGTTGTTGTTCTGTCTCTTGTTCAGATTCCAGTTTCTCAGTCTCTCTCGCCGTTGCTTTCGTGTCTGATGATCAGCTCTCTACTCACCTGCTCATGACATGAAAATTACTTCTTATGCTTCATCCCTTCAAGCCCGCTCCAGGTGTGGCTCTGGCGTGGACCTGCCATTCGTAATGAAGTCATTTCTAGTCAGCTAGCTTGCTTGCTTTGCTTGCTAGCTTGCTTGCTTTCTTTCCTTCTCTCTTCTCTTCTCTTCTCTTCTCTTCTTATTGTACTTCAAGGGATTGTGCCTGTAGCCTTCATAATGAGCTACCACCCCCTGTATTTTTTAATTTTTAATTTTTATTTTTTTTTATCTTGTGACATGGTCTTGCTAAATCACTAAGTTACACAGACTGGGCTAGAACTCAGGATTCTCCTGCCTTGGCCTCCTATCTACTTTCTGAGTCAACTCCTTCAACTCAGATATTCCTTTCCCTCTTTCTGACTGTGGAAGTGTTCTCGGTTCTCACCCATTTGGTGACTTGATCTAAGATAACATGAATATAGTTCAAGTGGCTTGATGCATCATATGCTGAATGTGGTATATTTAGTGTGCATAGGGTTTATTTGAAGAGAAAGCACCAACTGGAAATCACTGGTTAGTCATTTCTTTTGTCAAGGGTTATTTTAGGTTTTGCCAGCCATGACCATATGTTTCCCATTGCAACTATTAAACTTTATGAGTCTGATGTGAAAGAAGCCATAGCAAATGTACAAATGAATGGGCTTAGTGTATTCTAGCAGAACTTTACAAGCCAGGCACAGATGGCACGTGCCTGTAATCCCAGCACTCTAGGAGGCTGAGGCAACAGGGTCATGAGTTTGAGCCCAGTCTGGTTAACTCCGAGATTTATAAAGACCACGTCTCAAGATAAAAAAAAAATCAAAAAAAAAAAATTAAAAAAGGCTTGAAGTGGCTATTGGTTCAATCCCCAGTACCACACATATAAAAATAACTCTATAAAAACAAGTGTTGGTCCAGATTGAGTCCTTAGGCCGTAGCTGCAGACTTCTGTTCGCAACAGTGAAATGAGGGGGAAAAAAAGTAAAGCAGAATTTGGATAAACATGGACAAGTCAATATTTTTCCATTTTACTTTCTTAATTTGAATTTATTTCGTTGAAAACATATGAGAGAGAAATAAAGAGAACAAACTCTTATTGAATACCTCCAAATGAGCCCAACTCTTGGCTACAGTTTCCACAGATAACATTTGCTATTCTTAGCTGTCTTACAAGGTCACTGTTGTTACTCTGTTTTTTAATAAGATGAGCAAATTGAGGCTCAAAAATGACTGAATTGTTTCCTCATAAAAAGCACTGGCAAAATTAAGAAAATAGGCTCTCTTTAACCTAGGGACACATATATGGATATTGTAATTAAGTACTTACCATGTACAAAGTTCTGTCCTGCTGGCTGCATAGATTATAGAGGTGAATAACACATGATTTCATTCTAGTCGGAAGCCAAAGAAAATGTCAGCAGAATAAAATGAAAAGCTCTGGAATCCCAAGAGAAGTAAGAAGAACTACCAGAGTATGAAGGAGCTGCCTACAGGCAAGCGGAAAACAAGAAAATTCCAGAAAGGACAATAATTAAGTTTAAATTTGAGAAAAATGATTTCGAAAATTAGAGATAAGGAAGAGGGTTATTCCAAGTGAAGGACATGAACAAGTAAAACCAGAGAGCTTAGCAGCGGTCCTAGCGGAGGCGAGCAAGTCGTCACACACCAGACTTGCTGTGAACATCATGTGGAAGAAGTTGGCGCGGCCTTATCCCTTCAAGCCTGCTCCGAGCGTGGCTCTGGCATGGGCCTGCCGTTCATAATATGAAGTCATTCGTGTCTAGCCTACCTTGGAAAGGTGCTTCATTGAGTATTAACACTGGGAATTCAAATTCTGAGCAGTATGAACCAAAGAGGCACAGAGTGTGAGTTAATGAGTCAGAAGCCAAGTAGATACTGCAGGAAGCGAATGCAGAGCATACGGGCAGTAGGACCAGAGCTGAGTTAGAAGGCCTAAGGTAAGGGCCATATGTGCAGCTGAAGGCTCATTTTTACTGAACATCAGATGCTGTACGTTGTTGGCCGGACTGAAGGACCGGCACTATTGCATAAGGAAGACTAAGGCTATAAAAGCTGTGGTGTGACTAAATTCATGGGTCAGTTGGCTTTTCCAACATATATGACAACTGAAATTTAAACAATTATTTGAACATATTTCTACCTTCCCTGGATTCTGAAGACTACATAGGAAAGATCTTGTGAAATATTCTTCCGTTTAGCACTTTATCTTGCAGGTAGTCAGGCTTAATCAATATTTTCCAATTGATTGCTTGAATAAATGGCTGACTTTAGGCAGCTGCCTTTGTCAGATAGAGAGCTAGAACCCGAGTTTTGCTGCATTTTACCCAGACTTTCTCAGGAACAACCTCTTCCATGGAAGGATTCCTCTGGCCCACTCCTGCTTCCATCTTGCTCCTCCCAGTTTGTGAAGGCTTACGGCCAAAAGGAAGTGCTCAAACCACCTAGTATAACCAAGAACCTTGCATCATTCATGGAGACAAGGAGCTTTTCCAAGTCCTTGTTGCTGTGGAGACATGGGGTCAAACTGTAAGAGGTCAGTGGTGTTCTTAACACTGGCTTTGTGTTGTTTCATATAAATATTTTTACTGGGACATTTTTTGGCAAACAGAGCTAGCTCCAAGCACCGTGAGGAGCAGGGAAGCTTTGCTCACCTCATGCCAATGGTATGCACTGGAGTCAACTTGGGGCCAGCGCAATTTGGAATTATGGACTTTTTTTTTTTTTTTTTTACTTTTGTCTTGATGCTTTCCCACTGACTCAGTGTCTACCCTTATCCTTTCCTCAAATAGGAAACAGCTGGGCTAACGCAAAGTCCAGTTCTAAATTGTCCACTCTCTTCTCATCTCAAGGAAGCAGGGACCTTTTCTTGCACAATAATCCCATTACATGTGTCTTACTAATTATTAAAGGCTCAATTTGGCAGCTTGCTGGTGGAGTGGAGAAACCAGACTCACACATTGAACGATCTTACCCACTCACCTTGCATAGTTTTGTTTAAAGGAGCCATTAAGTCATTTGACATGAGAAACTAAGAGAAGGTGCCTCTTCTCTGAGTCGAATGAATTTCCTTAAGACGATGCAAGCTTCTGCTTTCATTTGCAGTGAGATTGGTTCATCTCTCTATTCATTCAGAAATGCAAAATAGGTAATGGTTTTAATGACTGTGGAAGGAATAAAGAAGTATATTCAAAATCAAACGTTGCAATTTCCTCTTTGTCCACAATGCATTTGACCAATTTCAGTTTCTTTTTTTTCCTTGAGAATAAACTGAAAGAGTATTTGGTAAAAATATTTTGAGGTAATAAAAATAACCTACACATATAAAGAGCTTTGTGTGTATTTTTTCCTTTAAAGATTTTCTTCTTCATTCGTACTATCCCACAAAGCAAACAAAATGCATTATATATAAATTAATTTTATTAGTGCCTTTCATTGTATAAGATAGTAAGTTTTATTTTGGCATTTATTTTTTAGTCATATGACACACTATGGTTGTTTTCATTCCTTATCAACTTTCTTTCTTTCCTCCTTCTCTTCCTCTTCCCTAACAGTCTTCCTTCTACTTGCCTGTCATTTCTCTCTCTCATTCCCCTAGATTCCTCATATGAGATAAAATATCTAATATGTAACTTTCAGAGTGTGGCTTATTTTACTGAATAGAAGAGTCTTCAGTTCCAAGCATTTTTTTTTTTTTTTTTGGCAAATGACATGGTTTTTTAAAATGGCTGAATAATATTCCTTTTTGTATATGGACCCATATTTTCTTTATGTATTCATCTGTTGATGAACACTATGATGTTTTCACAGCTTTAGTGTTGTGAGTTGAGCCACAGTAAACATGAGTGTGCAGCTCTCTATACTATGCTGTCGTTAATTGGGGGAGGAGGATGTTCTGAAGAGTGCAAGTAAGATCAAATGGTATCTCCAGTTATAGTTTTTTTTTTTTGGGGGGGGGGAGAACTTCCATACTAATTTCCATACTAGCTATATTTATTTATATTTCTACTGTAGAAGTGTTTCTTTTTGTACATATCTTTGCCAAAAGATTGGTCTATCTACTATCTATCTATAATGTTTTCCTTGTTCTCAACCTTTATATCCAGTACAAATTAAAGCAAATAATTCTGTCTCTCTTATGGTTACCGAGACTTTCTGTACTAGTCACTTTCTCACTCCTGGGGCAAAATATAGAACACACACAACTTAAAGGAGAAGTGGTTTAATTTGTTTCACACTTTAGGAGGTTCAGTCACTTATCAGCTAGCTCCCAGACAGAAATGGCACATTAGAAAGGGCGACACAGGAACGCTATTCAAACTCACAGCAACTATGAGGCAGAGAGAGGTAAAGAAAGAGTCAGAGACAAGAATGTGCCATTTCAGACCACACTTCTGGTGACTGGCCTTCTCTGACCAGTCTTGCCTCCCCTAAATGCATTCAGCTATGAACTTATTGGTAGATTAATCCCCTATGATCCATTCACCTTACAACAACTCTACCTCTGAGTATATAAGACCTTTGGGGCCTTTTTAGATGAAGACAATATTATTCTGTCTCTGGCTTTCAAAAGAGTCATGTCCATCCTATTGTATAGATTGCATCTAGAAGAGTCAGCAGAATTTTAACAGTTCCAGCATTTCTAAAAAGTCCAAAGTCAAATTCTCTTCTGAGACTCAAGCTTTTAGCTGCGACTGCTTGGAGAGGTGAATGGCCAATAATGAGCTCACTGTGAAAGAGCTCAGAAGAATAATACCATTGTTTGTAGGTCATCAGAAACTTAAATACCTAGGATCAAGGCTAAATAAGGAAACAAAGGACCGCTGCAAAGAAAACTTTAAAAAGAAATTGAAGATATTAGATGGAAAGTCATCCCCTGTTCTTGGATAGGCAGAATCAATATAGTCAAAATTACTATACTGTCAAAGTCGATATCCAAATTCAATGCAATTCCTATCAAATGACTAAAAACTTTTTTTTCACAGAACTTGAAGAGACCATCCTTAAATTCACATGGAAGCAAAAGAGACTTAGGATAGCCAGAGCAATTATGAGTAATGAGACAAAACTAGGTAGCTTTGTAATTTCAGACATAAAATTATATTAAAAAGAAACAGTTATAAGAACTATATGGTACTTGCACAAAACAGACTGGTTGACAAACAGAGAAGAATTAAGTGTGTAGAAACAAACTCACATACTGTCAGCTACCTGATCTTTGATAAAGGGATCAAAAATATACTGGAAAAAGGATAGCCTCTTGAACAAATGGTGCTGGGAGAATTTGTTATTCACATGCAGAAGAATGAATCTGGATACACACCCATCACCTTGCAACAAAATCAAATCAAAGTGGATCAAAGACTGAAGTATTAAAATTGAAACACTGAACCTTCTGGAGGGGTAAAATCTAAATGATAGAGGCACAGATAAGCACTTTCTTGATGGGATACCGCATGCAAAACCCCCAGAATCAACAGTGGGGTTATAAAAAATTATAAAGTTTCTTCATGGCAAAGGAAACTGTCAACAGAGTAAAAAGAACAAATAGACTGGGAAAAAATTTTACCTCCTCCAAATCTTTTGATTTTTAGTCTAGTTATATTTAATATGCTTAATTTCTCAAACAAAGGCTGAAATAAAATATAGAGACATATGACAAGAGAAAGTAACTATGGGTGTTAGAGTTGCTAATATATTCTATCAGCTATGAAACCTTGGGCAAGGCCCTCTAATCTCAGTTTTTCTATTTATATAAGCAGGGAATTGACCTAGACAGCAAACATGCCATACTTATTTCATTATTATTCATTTTGTGATGAAGCCAAGCACTGCTAATTAGTTACTGAGCATACTCAGTTGAATCTGTTTCTAGATCTATCTCAGCGCAATTCTCTAAAAAGCCTCTTTTATTGATTGGAGTCTTTTAAGTGCCAAGAACATACACTAGATTAAAAACAAAATAAACTCTTTGCTGTTCTTGGCAAAAGATATGTTCTGACATCTTTCTCATCCTGCTATATTGTAACAGATCTATAGTTGACTTTTGGTGCATTTGGATTTATGTTTCTGGCCTCTGAGGGAGGCAATGAGGACTGACCGTGCGCAGGTCCCTGGAATGCTTGGGCTCTTTCACAGTGAGCCTGTTCACAATCACCATCTTGTGAGTGACTACTAGTAGTTTAGTCTCTTTCAGGCTGAATGACAGTGAGTCAGTTGTATAAGCCAACAAGGTCATGTGCACTGCATGCATCCTGACAGGGTAAAAATCAGTTATAATTGGGAACAGATATGGATACACAGCTCTCATGTATCTTTTCTCAATGGACTATGGGAAGGGAAGTGTTAACTCATGTTGGCCCTTCTGTCTGATTTCTAGAGAATCACTTAACAAAGCATTTGAGCACGTGGAGAATCCTTGATGCTTTTGGAAAGAACGTTACATCACAACATTCTGTGTCCTGATTAAATTAATTTTTCTTTTTTGTTTTTGGCATGTGATAAGTGTAAAAATAAATATTTGTGAAATGAAATCTCCTTCCTCTTTTACTAGCAATTCCTCTGCCAAATGTCATGTTCTCATGAAAATGACGCTTGATAATTCTACCACATATAGGATTTCCCCTCTCTGAGCTTAGTTCATTGGGCTTTGGAAATAACAGATTTGGGGGAAAATGAAATACTTTTGTGTCATGTCTCAGGCTCTCTTCTGAGTTCTCCAAGTGAGACAGAACCTCATTTCTCTTGGTATTTGCCATAGGTGCCATGGTGTAGTCAGTATGCTGTAGTTACTTGGCAATAGATTATTATCTATAATCCTAGAAAGATAATTCCCTAAAATGTGAATACCAAGGTATGTGAGGGAAGTTTGTTCTGGTAGGTGGAATTATGGGCTTAACATGTTTAAGCAGTATAATAATCTCAAGAATATTAGGTGAGGTGGTCTCCTGATTTGGTGAGATACCATGATCTATCAGGTTATATGTCATGTGATACAATATTCTGTCTGTCTGCCTCTCTATCTTAGTTACTTATTTGTTGCTGGGACTCAATACTCAGCATCCACAATTTATTTTGATTTATTATTTTTACAGTGTCAGAAAGTCTCAGTCCATTCGTGGGCAGTTGGCAAGGGTAGAAGCCCATGGCAGAGGCTCAGCATAAGGCAAAGCTGGTCATGAAGATGCAGACAAGAAGCCGAGTGAGTGAGGAAGAGTATATATCTTTTCAGGTCATGTCTCAGTGATCTGCCTCTTCCAGCTCTAGCCCCATTGCCTTACCCCTCTGGACCAGGCCCTGTTTCTTAACAGCATATGATTCCATAGGTGTTCCACTACATCAAAATTCATGACTTTTTTGGGGAATATTCCAGGTCCAAACCATAAAATTCCACCCATGGTCTCCAAAAGACTCATGTCCTCCCCGTTATGAAAAATGTATTTAGTGCATGTCTAAGAGTTGTCCAAGTCCTAGCAATTCTGGCGCTGCTCAACAGTTCAAAGTCTCCTCTGAAACTCAATGTAAATTCTTAGTCGTGAATAAATTCTTAGTTCTCAATTCTTAGTTCTGCATAAATCAAAGAAAAGTTAAACACTTCCAATATCCAATATAGAGGCCTAACATTCTCATTCCAAAGGGAGGGATAGACGAGGAGAAAGCAATCAAACCAAATCAAGGTGGAAAACCACAGAGAACAGCAGGTCCGCCAGTTCCATTGACTCCTGTAGCTCCAACAGCACTCAGGGCAAACTGTGCTGAGATGTGACCCCAAAGCCTCAGGGGTCCTCCCGGACAGCAGTGCCTCTGGCTACAACATCCGCATCTTCTCCTGCAGCCCTCTTGTGCTCATAGTCTACAGCCTTCTCAGCAGACAACCCATATTGCCTGCATCTGCGAGTTTCCAGGGCATCCGCTGCACCTCCAGTTTCCCCTCGCCACTTCCCGCATTTCCCTCCTTCAAGGTGCACCCTGCCTGGCCTTCAAGGCCTTCTTCTGAGATGTGGGCGTGTGCCCTCCTGACTTCCCAACTCCTGCATTCTCTTTTACCCAACTTGATAGTCACTGTCTGGCAAAACTGCTCATATTTTACATCTTTTTCCTGTAACGCTTTCTCCTGCCTTTCGCCAGAGAGCTGACTGACAGCTGCAAACACTGCATACACCAGGAGAGGCGGTACATTTCTATCATCCCAGCCCTCCGAAGGCTGAAGCAGGGGTATTGCCACGAACGCGAAGCCAACCTGGACTGCAGAGTGAGACCCTGTTACAAAAATAAATTTAAAAAAAATTTAAAAATATCCAAATAGTATGACAGCTTGAATGGACTGTTTTGAAACTCCTTCCATCAGAGTAAGGAGTTTACTTTCCTTAATCTCCGTTTCAGGCAAAATCCCATGACAAGGCTAAAATACCAACACACTTTTCTTTTTCTTTTTTCTTTCTTTCTTTCTTTTTTTTTTTGCAGAGCACAGCACATATGATTTTTAGACCTATTACCAATAAAGTTTTCCTTCTCATCTGAAATTTCTTGTGCCTGGCCTTTCCAATCTGTGATTTTCTTGGCATTCTTGTCTTCTGAGCCAGGATCCCACAATAAATTTGGTCCATAGCATTCTAATTCTTTAGCCAGCATCTTCAAAACTTAATGAATTCTTTCATCAAACCAGTTCTGAAGGCCTCTAAACCACACCATCTGGTACATTCAGAGCATCAATGTTTCCCAGATCCTCATGTGGAGTATGTGTGGAACCATGTGCTGCTAAGAGGTGGGGCCTTATTGGAAGGGACAGAACACTGGGACAGGACCTGGAAAGGTATGCACTGGCTCTGTCCTCCCTCCCTCTTTCTGCTTCCTAACTGTCATGGGGCGAGTAGTTTTTCTCTGGCTATGCCTCTACCATGGGCTTCCACCTATGAATGAACGAGGAACTTCTGAAACTGTGAGATGAAATATTTCCTCCATTAAGTGTGGATGTTGGTGATTGAGTTACAGTAGTGAGAAAGGACATAAACAGAGATGCTCAGACACAGTGTCCAATGTCCTCAATAGGAGAGGAAAGATTTATTTTAGCTCACAGTCTCAGAAGATCTCAGTATAGTTGTGGGTGGCTGGCAATGTTGAAATCCCATGGCAGAGGTCCAAAAGCAGGAAAAGCTGTTCATGGCATGGTAGACAGAAAGCCAAGTGAACAAGAGTGGGTGGAGCTAGCATACATCCTTCAAGGTCATGTTTCATGATGTGCTCCTTCTGAGTCAAGCCCCAATGATCCACGTCTTCTGACCACACCACACCTCTTAACAGCACATGGTCCCACAACATCCAATACACTGTGTGCTGATCTGTTCTACCTCTGCAATGTATTCCAGAGAAATAGGCACAGCTGAAGCACGTTCAGAAGTGCCGGGCAAAGTTGCTAAGTGTCTCAGTCAGCTCTTGTTACTATATAAGAAATACTGTACAGTGAGTAGCTTAAGCCACAGCATTTTTTTTTTTTTGGCAGAAGTCGTCACTTTACTAAGAAAAATATAGAAAGGGGATAGAAAGAAATAAAACCTTCTGCTAGTTGGAAGAGGGCTCTGAAATACAGGTTTCCCACAAAGATTTATTTTTCATAGTTCTGGAAGCTTGAAGTGTGAAATGAGAGAGCCAACATACTTTTTTTTTCTTGAGGGTCTGATTCCTAGTTACATTCTCACGTGGTCCTTTCTTGGTGCTTGCACAGAGCAAGCTCCACCCGCTGCAGAAGATAAGGATACTAAACTCATCAGGTGCCATCATGGATACCTAAAAGTCATCACCTCCTAACTGTCTTGTCCTCAATCACCATGACACTGGGAATCATGGCTTCAAAATATAGATTCTGGAAGGGCACTTTTAATCCACTACAATAACTTGGAAAACTCACAATGCAAGAGCTGATTAGACCATTAGGAGCATTTACTTGGGGAAGAAAGGGCTTAGAGCGTGTGTGCGGGCTGTCTGAACAGATCCAAATCCTTGTCTGTAGGAGCAGAAATAATCTCATCTTGTGTGTCTACACAGCACAGAGCTGAGATTGATGGGTAGAAAATAGAGTGCGAAGACGGCCCTCTTGAATACGTTCCAGGGTATAGCTCACCCTCACACCCTGTGAGTACATATCTAAAATCACAAAATCTCCAAACTGCAGTGTGTTTTTATTTATCACATAAGATCCAACATTCCTTTCTGTATGAGATACATGGGAAACGAATTGTCCCACATAGACAAACATATGGTGCCTATTCCCTGGTTGGAAATCTTCAACCATAAAATAGATTTGAGAAAGTAAGCATATTATAGGGCAAGCAAAACTAAGTAAATACTTAAAACACCAGCTGAAATAATAAAAATATAAAATTTGAGACTTGGAGGTTTAAATCCAAGACAAAGATCTATGGTGCTACCATCTAGCTCTCCCAAATATTTTAATAGAGCATCAGGGATATTAAAAGTTGGAAAATCATTTAACAACTTTCTGTCATTGGCATTTATTTATGAAAGAGGGAGTAGCTGCCGGCTCCTGAGGTGATGGACAGAGTGTGAGGCTCTGTAACTTACTAGTCGACATAAGGCTGATTTTGTCAGTCTCCTTTTAGGAATTACATTTCAGCATAATAAAGAATTTCTTCCTATTAATAGCAACTTGAGTTGTCCAAAGATGAATATACTGCCTTGGTACGTGGTAAGCCTTCCAGAGGAGATTAGCCATGAACTTAAAAAAAAATTAAAAAAGCAGTCTTTTGGCATGCTGCAGAGACTACAGCAGTTAAGCCCACAGCTTACCTTGCAGGAAGTACTCGTGCAATCATGAAAGCAAACTGAAACCTCGCAGTATTCTTTGTTGCTAAGATACGATCTTAGGTAGATGAGGGGCATTTAGTGCATTTTAGACTTAAGATATTGTGAACTATGGCGTATTTGTTGGGCTATCATTTCATCCCAAGTTGAGGAGCATCTGTGTTTCAGTTCTACGTGTGCTCCTCCACTACTGCCGAGCCTCAGACAAAGCCCCCAAGGCGCACACTCATCTTGCTGTATGTCATCTTTACTCTGATCTACTTCTCTTAAACTTTGCACTTGCTTCCATCTGTTTTTCTTACTCTTCCTGATTAGTCTTACCATTTGACCTCCTAAAATCATCCCCCTCACTCTTGATGTTTAGACTTGATGTTTAGTCTTGTGATTATATCATTTTGGCTTTTGGGCACAACTGTCTCCAAGACGTGTGTGTTTATGAACAGGTAAAGCACACACACACATACACACGTGCATGCGCGCAGACACAAACACACAGACACACATACACACAGTGTTCTTAAAGATAATTGATTCTCCAGGTGGTGGAGACATACACAGACCATCGAAAGGAGATCCTCTCTCTTTTTATCCAACAACTTGGGAGGTTGAGTTATCCCATCTGGCCTTAATTCCAGGGTTTCCAAGTGTAGAACAGAGCAGTTGCTTAAAAAAAAAAAAATAAAATTGGGTGTGTTTCTCTGCCACAGCATCTGCGTTTTTCTCTCTCTGAACATGCCTTGTACAAATTCAACAACTTTTACGCATAGCGACATTTTAGTTTTATGACTTTTCAAGAAGAAAGCAAGACTGAGCGGTGAAGAAAAATGAGCCACATCACCAAAAGCACCTAAGGGTTCCTGCAACTGTTTCTGTAGACTTCTTTTTGGTGAGACAACTTCCTTTAGAATTATTTTTACCAACTGGCTTTCTATACTATCCTTATGGCATAGAATAATGACTAGCTGAGTGTGCATTTTGTGTTTCCTCCTGTTTACTTTATATGATAACTTGGATTACTAATGCACAATTTACCCCAGAAACACTGGTCTCATGTGTTAGTATAATCAACAGAAATACTCTAGTTAAGAAGCATTTTTGAAGAAAATTTTTCATAATTAAACATAAATTAGGAGAACATTTAAAAATGTATTTCATCATGCCTAGAAATAAGAAAAAGCATGGCGAAATTGTGTGCAACTTGGATCATGACACCGAGGCTGAGATGTAAAAACGAAACTGGAAAATGACGCCACACACCCACGATGGGGCCGCATGGCATCGCTGTGAGTTTGCCTGAGCCAGACATCTGCATGAAGAATAAACAGTCAAACTAAGCCGGTTGCTCTCTTTCTACTGCCCCTGCATGGACTACAGGTTATTCATCTTTCTGGGGGTTGCAACATTTTTTTTTTTTGGTGAATTTGATGAATGAGTCAAATATCCTCCTCAGAAAAAGACTCATTTTTATCTGAGCAGTTATAATACTAACAGAGATTAAAATAAAATAAAATAAGAGCCCCGGGAAAGGCAGTTAGGACATTGAGCACAGGGTGTAAACTTAAGATCTCATACAAGGACTATAATTTTACAAGACTAATTCCAGAATTTCAGACTCATATTTTTAACAGCCTCTTAAACATCCCTAAGGACCATTTATCTATATGTGCTATTGGGTTTATCCAACCTGCCTAAAGTTAACATGTCAAATTTGAACTCTGAGTCACTTTGACTTCTGCATTCCTCTCCAAAGTCAGTCAATGTAGCCCAGCCATCAAAACCTTCCTCCCATCACCCTCTTTCCATGGAATCATTCACCTGTCCATCTGATTCTCTGATTCCTCCTTGCTAGCCACATCTTTTTTGTTTTTATTATTATTATTTTTTGAGGCAGGGTCTTACTCTGTAGCCTGAATTCACTGTGTAGCCCAGGCTGGCCTTGGACTCATGGCAGTCATCCTGCCTCAGCCTCCCAAGAGCTAGAATTACGGGAGCAGATATATATGGTACTGGAAACTCAAACTCAGGGCCTTGTGCTTGCTAGTCAAGCACCTCAACCATGATGCTGTTCCTCCAGCCCTAGCCAAGTCTTTCTTACCTTTACCATGAATTGCATCTGGGCTTGCTCTTCAGCCGCATCGATAAAGTATAGTCACTTTATTTTTGGCTCTAGAGATTTTAAATTTCTTCATTATTCCATAGACTGTACCCCAAAATTTTAGCACACTACTCAAGACTTACCACCATAGACTTTATTTTTTATGTTTTGATTCAACTACTTCCCTTTTGATTGTTTATTTTGCTATGCAAAAGCTTTTTAGTTTAATTTCAGAGTGAGAAAAGATGTTCACCAGTGACACTTCAAACAAATGATTAATATCTGTAATATACAAAAAACTCAAAAGCATCCACCCCCTAAAACAAACGATCCCATCAAGAAGTGGACAGCTGAAATGAAAAGAAGCTTCTCAGCAGAAGTGCAAATGGCCAACAAGCACATTAAAAAGGGTTCTTCATCACTGGCCATCAGAGAAATGCAAATAAAACAACGTTATTTACGGCTTCACCTCACCCCAGTGAGAAGGGCCTACGTCAAGAACTCAAAAAACAGCAACTGTTGGCAAGGATATGGAAAAAAGGAACTTTACTCCACTGCTGGTGGGAGTGCAATCTGATATGACCATTATGGAAAGCAGCCCGGAGACTCCTTAGAAAGCTGAGAATAGAAGTTCTATCTGATTTAGCTCCTGCTGTACATACAAGTTCCCAAAAGAAATAAAGTCAAAATACCAAAAGGACGCACGCATATCCATGTTTATAGGAGCACAATTCATAATAGCCAAATCATGGAAACAACGTGCCTGCCCATCGACAGAGGCAAGGTTAAAGAAGACATGGTACCTATACTCAATGCAATACTATGCAGCCATACAGAAAGACAGGTTAGGAAGCATCTGAAGGGAAATGGGGCCATTATTGAGTCAATAACGCTCGGTGAAATGGACCAAGCACAAAAGACGGACTGCAGACAAGTGTCCCTCTTATGAAAGGCACAAAAATAATGACATAAAAAAGGTCCCAACATGAATGACAGGGTAGGAAGCAGTAAACCTCTGAGAAAGTGATGGGCATGTATGCCCACAGCTTCCCCAAACCCCGTGTCTCTAATGTGTTAGAGAATTTGGAATTCATGTATTTACAAAGTAAATAAGTATCTGAAGTTTAAATATGCTTGTTTCCCTGGTGGCTTTATATCTGCTTCCAGAATTCTAACTCGTCCTTGAGAATCTTCTGATACCTCTCTCCCCTGGCTGGCTTTCCCCTGTCATTTTTCCCCCTGGTGCTCTTTTTCCTTCTTCTTTTCCTTGTAATTATGCATCATTCTAATCCACATCTTTTCAAGCCTCCCTTGAAGTATAATTTACATACCATCAACTCAAGCATTTTGAATGAGCAACTCGCTGATTTTTAAATACACTTACAGAATTATTTACTGAGTTTAATACATTTACTGGGTTTGTTATACTTCTTGTTATTTAATTATGCTTGTACAGTGATTTTTGCATACCGACAAATTAAAACAATCTACAGTGCCCAGCAAACAATCAGCACATCAATTTTATAACTATACCATTCTGAAGGTAGCAAATCTTTTTATGAATTAAAACTTAATTCTTGGATATTTTAAGTCATTGTGTGAAGTCACATAAATGTTAGATGTTAAATCAGTTTTGGACTCCAGATCTTCTTGACTGCAAGACCATAATGTTATTTCTCAAATAACAATTCCACCTTAAAATTGTAATCCACTGACTAAAAACTGGATTAATTTTATCTAAGATTGTATCCATTATGCCAGCACACATAAAAGCAGTCAATAAACATCTTTTAAGTAACTTTGTGGATTCAAACCAATGTTTCACAATGGTGTTATTTTAGAATTATTTCACTGTGATTTTTGTCTGAATGACAAGACAGAGATTGTCTTACATGTTGATTTGATATAATTTGTTTAAGTATCTTAGAGAGGAACACAGGAATAGTTTTGTTATACTTTTTGTTACTTAAAAGTAAAACCAATAATTTATGCTACCCCTAAACTAAATAATCTCTCTTGGTTTCAATTTTCTAATGTATAACGTGAGATGATAGTTCTTTATGTGTACCTCTTAAAGAAAGATTATAGTGAGAAAAATGGGGGAGAAAAAGGAGGCCAGAACAAAGGAGGGAGGGAGGAAGGGAAGAGAGAAAGAAGGTGGAGGAAAAGAAGAAAAATTACTGAATAAATTCAGGAAAATATGTACAACCTCTCTCTTTACTGTTTGTGTTTCAGAATATCCCATTTTCCTCTCAAAAATAGGTAACGAATAATGTTTTAACACTTCTCTCTCTCTTTCTGTATGTGTGTGTGGGTGTGTGTGGATGTAGGTGTGGGTGTATGTATTTATGTAATGTATAGTGCTGGGAATCATTATAAACTCATGCCCTGGCTCATGCTAGGCAAGTGCCGTACTACTGAGCTACATCCTTATCCCTCTCTAATTTTCTTTTCATTATCCTGCAATTCTAGAATTGTCTCAGAGTATGGATCAGGTTTAATTATAATTAAGTCAAGTATTTTCTGTTGGTGGCTGTAACTTCTGCTTATAAACAATTGAACTTTCCAAATGTGATGAAAGGAAAGATGAATGTAAAGAAAAGGAAACCAAAGAAGGAAGAAACTGAAGGAAGGGAAAGAGAAAGGAAGAAACTGAAGGAAGGGAAAGAGAAGAATGAAGAAGGCAGACAATCGTGATTGAATGAAGAAAGGAGCAAACAGAGAAGAGAAAAAAGCAAAGATAAAGAAAGGTGGAAAAGACAGGGAAATTGAAAGAGAGAGTAGACCAAAAGTTGAAAGGAATGCACAGAAGAAGAGAAAAATTGGTTGGAAGATTTCAGGTAGTTAAGCAATTTGAAGAAAATATTTCTGAATCTCACAAGCCTCCAAGTACAATGTGAGCAGGAAATATTCTCCAGTTGACATTGGTCCAACTATTTTACTGCTATAAGACTACCTTATGTATGGGGTTGTCTCTGAGCAATATTTGAAAGTAAACCTGGAAGCCTTCCTGAATCCCTATTTCCTTAGGAAGTGGAGGGTGTTTGCCCTGTGTTCACCACGGTTCAGTTCTCAAATACACACTGCCCACAGTTGGGGAGTTTTGCATGGTTGCTTGAAGCCAGTTTCCTTATGTGTTTGCTGGTCCTACTCCAGTGTGATCTCACACATCATGACAAGGATTCTTTTATCACTTTGCTGAAAGCGACTTTTGTTAAATGAACCCTAGAAGGCTCTGCAAAGCAGAATGAGGAAGGTTGCAGTCCCTGTAGAGAATCTTCAAGGAGAGAGAATCTCAGCCACTTCTCTCTAACGGCTCTCAAGACAATTCATGAATTACAGAAGCACTTCTTGAATTCTGCCTGCAAGTAGACTACTACTTCTGTTTGTCTGGAAAAGACTGCATAGTGATTTTGTTGTCAGCAGCTGAGGACCCAGCACTTAAGAGCCTTCAGTTGCCTCTGACCAAATCAAAGGAAGCCATTTATTATATTAAACAAGAAAAGTGTACAGGGAGAGGGGAACGCAGATAATAGTCATTTTTCAACTTCCTTAATCACAGCAGATTCATCTCCACTTCTACCTCTCCCTTTCTTGTGGAAGGAAGCCAGACTCCCTCCTCCTGCGCCTCTGGGCTGAGGGGGAGGAGGTGTGAGCTGTGCAGTTGGGCTGAAATGGGAAGGTGTCACACTAGACCTAGTGGGTAGAGCCCTGGGGAAGCCAGTTATCTCTAAAGGGAAAAAGAACTTTAAGTTTACTCTGTCACATAAGTGATTGTGCCTCCCAAAGCCCTGTGCTTGCTTTTAGGACAATGGCTTACTATTTGTTTTTACATCAAGGCAAAATGACAAAAACACATTTATAGCTAACAGAGAGAGTTGTTAATGTTGTCAACATTTCTGATATGTTCCTCCCTGGCGTTCTAGAAATCAGTCATTCATAACTGTCGCAGCTTAATTGTAAGACGTGAACATCAGCCACAGACAACATTTAATTTAACTGTGACTAGATTAGATATAGGCTATTAACTGGAAATTGTCTTGCTTTATGACACTCAAAAGGGAATTATAAAGGAAATATGCGGAGAGTATGGTGGGTGTTTTAACATAGATGGCAATGAAAGAAGCATTGCTATTAATTCTCTCCAAAAAATCTCGTTCACGTTACGCCCACCTCTCCCCTGGTTCTTGCCACTTTCTGACGCAAGTCTGGAAGTCCTTTGCATGTCATGACAGCCTTGATGTCCTGAACTCTTTCAGAATGACTTTGATGGCTCTTTTGAGTTTGAAGAGTCGGAAGCTGCATCATGACAGATCTGGTGAATAAGATGGATGAGGACACACCATAATTCTTTTTGTAAGAACCTGCCTTTCTATTGGATGGTACTCGGCAGCCACATTCACCACCGTCTCTGTCTCTCTCTCTCTCTCTTTCTCTCTCGCTATATATATATATATATATATATATATATATATGATGTATTATGACATTATATATACATATGTTATATATACACACACACACACACACACACACACATATATATATAGATAGATAAAATATCCATGCATATATATTTACTTATTATACCTGATTTACTTTCTTGTTGTTGTGACAGAATACCCCACATCCACAACTTAAAGAAGAACAGACTTATTTAGTCCCTGGTTTTAGAAGGTCGGAGCCCATGCATGGGCCACAGGCAATGGTGAGCACACCTGGTGGGCACACAGGGATCTATCTCCTCATGGTGTGGCAGAGGAGTCAAGTCTAAGAGACTTTAGTTAGTGTCTCAGTGACCAGCCGCCTCTGGCTCACACCCCAAGCACCCGCCCCTTCCAGCCAGGCCCCCTTCACAACAGCGTCCATTCTGGGGGACATTCCAGACGCAAATCATAACATTCTGTCCTTGACCCCCCAACGAGTCATGGCTACCTCTTTATGTAAAATGCATTTAGTCATTTTTTTTAAAGAGTTGATAAATTCTTAACAGTTTCAATACTGTTAAAATGTCCAAATCCTGTCTCCTCTGAGATGGAGGCAAATTCTCAGCTTTAATCTCCCATGAAAATCAAAAAAAGAAGCACTTCCAACTTACAATGGCACAGGGTCAATGCTCTCATTCCAAAAGAGAGGAATAATGGAAGCCGTGTATGCCAAACCTACTGAAAGTATCATAGTAAATGGGGTGGAATGGAAAGCATTTCCTCTTAAATCAGGAACACGAGAAGGCTGTCCACTTTCACCAGTGCTATTCAACAGATTTCTCGAAGTCCTAGTTAGACCAATAAAGGGAATTCATATCAGAGAAGAAGTCAAGCTCTCCTTATTTGCAGATGACATGATTATCTACATAGAAGATCTCAGAAACACCACGAAGATACTCTTAAAACTACTTTAAAAATTCAGCAAATTGCAGATTACAAAATTAATACAAAAATCAATAGCATTCTTCTGCACTAATAACTCACTGAGAAAAAGCTGAGAATAATAATCCCATTTTACAGTCAAACCTTCCCAGAGGTATCGTTGCCCAGCCTCTTCCTTAGTCATTTCTGAAGAGATGGAACATTTCCCATGTTACATCTACTTAGAGATCTCTGCCTGTCCGTGGCCTCTGAATACCGTGGTCTCTTTGCCAGTCTCATCCCTGTATTCCTTCCTTCCACTTCCGGTATCCTTCTTGCCTTTGTCCCTGCTTTCCCTTGTCGCTTGTTTTTCTTTCTTTATGTTATGAACACTCATCCAGACCCCCCCCCCCCCACACACACACACACATATTGAGCACCTCATGAGCGTTATCTCTACAAAAAAGTTACATCTTTGGCTTTAAGGAACGCTCAAGGAAACCATTATCCACGTGAACCCCAAATTTTCAGCCTTGTGAAAAGTCTAAATCTCTGAGAAGAACTTTTCCATTAAGGAAGCCAAATCCCCATAGGCACAGAATCCTAAAATCATATTTGAATCATCTGAGATGGAACCTAACCCATCACCTGGCTGGGTGCCAGAGCCAAGGGGCCTGCAGCGAGACCACAGGTGTTTTTGTTTGAGCTTAAGGAGGAGGCAGCTCGTTTTCTTTGTGTCTTGCTCGTCACCATCACACTGAGTGTGGTTACTGATGAGGTACATTCCCTGGACAAGCTGAGGCAATATTTTCCAAGTGAAAGCAAGTTTTGTTTTGCATTTGCTCCTCCTCTGCCTCGCAAGCCCTGCTTGGGTTCCCAGTCCTGATCTGCCTACAGAAAACCATCTGGTCTGCAGCTGCTGTGCCCAAGCGAAAACTGGCGTGAGCAGTCAAGGGCTCCTTTTACTCCTCGTGAATGGCAACGTCTGCTGCGTCAGAGGTCGCCTCATCCCTCGCGTTGTTTTTCTTTCATGCATCACTGTTTACAGTGGGAACACAGATCTCTGGCATAGGGCAGGAGAAATAGTGGGTTAGTCTGTAGGCGTGACAGTTGCATCTCCCTGGCTCTGAGAGTACAGCTATCAGGGAAATACTCAGGAACAGAAAGGGAAAGGTTAGAGTCCTGTAATACAGCCAGACATGTGCTCATTTAGCGAGGAGAGCCTATTGGGTGAATGGTAACCATGGTTTCAGCCTTTAGAAAATAAGCCATCTGTCTCTTTTCCTTGCCCTGACCAAGCCTGGTGATGCGGTTAGGAGAAACAACAGGCAGTATTTACAGAGTGCTTATTGTGTGTAATGAAAGCTTTGCAAACATTAGCTTATTGAATCCACTTAGCCACTCTACGAAGTGGTTATAAATATTGCCCCACTTTGAAATTTTGACATCTGTGAGCCTAAGAAGGTGAGTCACTTGTCCAAGGTCACATAGTCTGTTTTGTCTACTTTATCCTTTCTAAATGGCCAGATTATTTTTAGAGTCCGGGGGACAGAAATCATAAGTTGTCCAGTAATCAGCCCTCAATATTTAGCACAGATCATGGGTCACAGAAGATACTAAAAAACTTATAACTTATAGAATACATAAGCATTGAAAGAATGGAAAACTAGAAGATGTTCTCTGTTCTGTATAAGTCGTGAGTCTCTCCTACAGCTTTATTGGAAGTCATATGTGCTCAGGAGTGGAGTAAAAATATAATTAAAAAAAAAAAAACACCTGTTGCACTGAGCCCAGAACTATTCTCATATCCACAGAGACTGGCACTGTTTGTTTGGAAATATAATTGATATTGTCTTATATCTACCTTCAGTTTTTTTTAAATCATGTATTTCATAGTGCTAGTATGTCTTCTGTTCAGCTCAATCAATTCTGCCTACTTTTACAGCTCAGTTCAAACTTCATTTCCTGTAGAAAATATTCACCAAGATTACTTACCTACTTTTCTTCTACAGTGATTGCAATATTTAAAATACCAATTAGAATGTAATAATGGCTAGAACACCCAGCAGAGTGGTGGAGAGTCTGAGTTCTTTGGTTTGCTGAGTAGAAAACATTAGGCACAGACACATTTTTGTATCTTTGAGAGTCCCCAGTAAGTTGGTGAATAATGACTCAATAGTCTAGAATTTGGGTCTTATATTCTTCATGGCTAACTCACCCATTTTTCTGATTTTCATGTTTAGGGCTTAGATTATATTTGTATTTGTAGATACAGTCTTTTACTATAGCAAGCATATTTCTTCATATTAGCATATTATAATGGATATTCAAATATTTACTCTGTGCCAGGCTGTTTATTTACATTAAACATGACTCAAAGAGCAGGATCAGCCTAAGCTAAAACAAAGTATTAGTCAGAAAAATTGTAGCTGCCCAAGCAGAAGTTCAGAGAGAGAGAGAGAGAGAGAGAGAGAGAGAGAGCGAGCAGTAGCTGACCAGGAAGGCAAGACTTGGGAGCAGTATGCAAGCTCTCTGAGGTGTCATCTATGCTGGGGTGGGCTTTTGGGCAATGCATTTGACTTCTGGGTCACCCGTAGGACTGTGAATGACCTCTCACTCACCCATACGAGCAGCTCCTGCTCTGTGCCCCACAGGGAACTGTTCACCCACACTTCTGTAGGTAGCCCGATAAACTCACTAGTTCACCAAACCTGAACTTTGGTACAATTATAACTTCTGCCCATCTGCTGTGTCCTGTCTGGGGTGAATGGAGTAAATAGACCAAGTGTTGCATGAACGACTTTCCCTGGGAACACATGAACAGTGATGTCTATTCACGCCCACAGGGCACAGCAGATGGGCTGGAGTAACTAGCTTCCTGGGCTGGGATTTCAGGAGGACTCTGGAGGTCTTGTGGGAATCTTTATTCTCAATCTTTTTTTTTTCTCCCTCCTTGCTGAGTCCTAAATTTCAACCTTGGATTTTTTTTTTCCCTACTAGTGGTCCTAGACAAAGCTCAGATTTTATACTTTGATCAGTATAATATTACTTTAAAAGGACTTTTATTTTTCTGGAAAAGGTGACCATTCAGAGACTGCTTATCAAGATGGTTGTTAGTTTTACTTTGCTCTTTTAATTGATACTTCTGTTCAGAACTAGGGTCAGAACAACCTCCTAGCTCATCTATGATCAGAGCCTGATGGTTTACAAAATGTTTTTGAAGAAATTCTCGTAAGCCTTAGATTCCCTATAAGGAACGAGAGGATTTTTATCCTCTAAAGAAGAAGAGTTAAAGAAGAGAGCAATTTTTGTGGCAAGATCATAGACAGAAATGGGAGGCTGACATGTTCCAAGTCCACAGCTTTCCCCTCATTCATTTCCATTTGTAACATTCCCGCAGACAGTGCTAACCACATTAGAGTTACCTAAGGTGCTCATAAAAATACCAATGCCAAAGACTCACCCCAAGTGATTCTAATTTCATTGGTATGGAAGAGGCTGGGCCATCAATGTTTTTATATGTTCCCTATTTCTAATGCGAGAATCATTCATACATAGTCTTAGTTCCATGACACTTGGTGAACCACAAAGAACTATATAAACTAAAAGTAGTACAAACATTAATGACTTCTTCTTTGCAGTAGATGTTGAAAGCCAGGCTGTTAAACCATTGAATCCCTAGAAAAGTAAATTTTCTGTGAAGATGTATGCTTCAAAATCCAACTCTTCTGTGATTCTAGCAGCCAGTTTTCCACTCAAGATTGCAAATTGTCACAAGCAAAATACAAGGTATTAGTTATTTCCTTCAACTGTCCAACTGTTGATGTTTGGAAATCTGTCCTTCTACAGTTTTTTTTTTTTTTTGCCATGGAAATAATTTTTACAAGAGCTATCACCAGCTCACTTTAATATCTGACCAGCTTCCCAGAGGGGAAATGTTAACTAGTTTACGACTGACCCATTCTCAGAAGTTCTATGATGAAAACACATTTTTTCAGTTTTCCATATTTTCCAAAGGCATTCCTGCCTTTCTGTGGGTTTCAAGCATAACACTTCAGATGTGATCAGTGGCTTGGACCCAGAAGCAGAGCCTGCTAAATTGTGGCCGTTGAGGCCTTTTCGCTAAAGCACCAGTAGGCAGGTTTGAAGACATCCAAGTGCTTGTGCCCCAAGCTCACTTGGAGCTGAATGCTGCTGAGTTCTCAGGTGTCCCCATCCTCAATAAAGGGACAGAGTCAGTTCCTTCCTTTCTATCTCTGCTGAAGGTGATTTGGATGTGCTGGGGAAATTACAAGAAAAAAAACAAAGGCAAAATTGAAGGGCGATGTCCTTCAAAGTAATTAAATTCCAGTTAATTAGAAGCTCCAATTCATCACAACTCACATCTATTTCAGAAAAAGTGATAAACTTTTAAGAAAAATTATAAAAAGCAAAACAAAAATTACTGGATATGTCCTAGGTTACATTAGATTATAAGCATATTGGAGCTAGGGCTAGTCTCAATTTATCTTTCTAAACTTCTGAGACATAGTCCAAAATGTGCTTGCGCTTCATAGAATTGTTTTAAAATTTGCTTTTATTTTCATCAAATAAACATATTCTCCTAGTTTACACAAAGTAAAAACAGCAATAAAAACAATGTTACTTTTTAAGCCTTATAAATAAATACTGTGATTTCTTACACTTTTCCATTAACTCTAGTCCCATTATATAACAACTTTGAAATATTTTGATTGTTTTCTGAAATTTTCTCTTATTTAAAACAAAAAATTACAAGAATTTTTGCAAGTTATCTATTAGTTTGATGTTCATCTTAGAAATTATCTATTGACATTATGATAGGTGAGAATTTAATTTATATATAAATTTTATTTTCTCTGACTTGTTTTCTGTACGTAATTTCCCTTTGAACATAGTTACAACACCATTTTGTAAATAAAGTAATTCACCATACTTTCTTCACATAAACGCTACTTAGTGCTCACGCAAATGGTATACTGTGATAATGTTTTCTCTTCCATGCGACTTGTTTTCCTTCTTGGTTAATTGCCCATTGTTACGTTATTTGTTAAAATTGTCTGCAAATTAGTTAATGATTCTTCTAGTCATACACATTTTGAACATGCTTGTCAATATTTGTTCGCATGTGGTGACATATGCATTATATTAAACTCTCTTTTTATCCTATTTTTTTTCTTTTTTTCTTACTTTTGTCTAATTTTATGGGCCTTTCTATGGGAATGCTTTCATTTTCCTATTCATCACTTCCTCTTGGATTTATGATCTTGTTTAATCCTGTCCCTTTCAGCATGGGTTAAAATTGTCCTCCTCGAACAAAGCATGGTAGGAGTGATGGAATATCACCCTCTAAGTAAAAAAGACTTTTACCCTGGAAATTTTTTTGGAGGTGCTTAGTATCTCCCTGTTTTGTTTTTACTTCACTTGTTCACTTTTGGAAAAAAAAAAACAATATCATATTGTGAGGCAGCCCTGTGGTTAGACTCATATAGCAAGGGTCAGCCAATATGTGTGAACCTGGAAGCTCAGCTGAGCCTTCAGGTATGGCTGCAGCCCTGGCTTCAGTGTTAGAAATATTGGTGTTGTGTCAAGTTTTTGTGTTCCTTGTCTGCCTTCTTCCTCTTCCTCCTCCTCCTCCTCCTCTTCTTGATAAAGGGTAGGGTGATATGAGTAATTCATTTTTACTGGTCGCCATAATTTTTTATATCTTGAATGGCTCTTTTATTGAAGAACATTCTTTAGTACTTTGCAAAAACAAAAGGCATGGGAAGTGAAGTTTTTGAAGCTGTATATGTCTTATATGTTTTTACATGTTCTACAAACCTGCTTGATAGTTTTATTAACACTAAGTCTAAATTGAAAATGCTTTGCTTGCAGAATTAGTTTCCATGTTGCAGAAAAGTCACTTTTACTTTGATTCCTCTTGCAGCCTATATGATACATGTCTTTTTCTCTTCTGAGACTGTGTTATGTTTAATCTGAATATAAAGATTCTAAAATTGACAGTAGTATGTGTTTGTACAGTTTATTAACTCTTATTTGTTTATACAATACGCCAGACTTGGATTTGATATTCAGGTAGAGCCTAACAGTGCTGTATGGGGGTCAAGGTCCATTCTGACTGGGCGGTTGTTGTGAGGCTTTGTTGCAGATTCCCTTAGTTCCTCCTTCGGGAAAGAAAAACTCACGCCTCCAGCTACCACATGGTGGCCTTCAGCTAACATTTTTGTACAGACTAAAGAACACAACCACATTTGTGTTCATGCCTCTTCCAGGAGGAACATGCACTTGATGAATGATCAGTGGGGGTGAGGCACAAAGGTCAGATTCTCTTTCTGTATGACTTGTACATGAGGACAGTTCTGAAGGGCGAGGCCAGTGTTCTGAGTTCAGGTCATCCAGACCCTCAGTGAGAATTTACCACAGCTCATTTCAGCTTTCTCCTCAATTTTGTCTTCTTTATTTCTGTTCCAACGATAATAAATCAAGCTATGCTTGCTAATCGTATTTGTTAGCTTGTGGGGATTAAAGAGACTTCTGGGCATGTGGATGGGTTGAGAGGGGTCCAGCCTCATCGATAAGTTAATCTATTAATGAATAGTTTCTTAGAAAGTACAACCTAATGGAAGCAGGTGGGTCATGAAGGTGTGGCCTTGGGGACTGTCAGGTCTGAATCCACTGCCAGGTCCTTCCTGACTGTGGCAGGTTCCTGAGAGTCAGGGTTCAAGGGGGCAAACTGGGGTCCAACCAGCCTGGAGAGAAAAGAGAGGCATTGCAGGAAGTCAAGCTATACTTTATTCAGTTCCAGCAACGTGAATGGCAGGGAAATGAAGTCATTCTTATCTGTACCTCCGTGTCCCCCTGAACTGTTACTCTGTTGGTATAGTTATTAGCAAGTTCCACACTTCAGTGGCCTAGCACCAGCCGATCAGAAACAATGAGATGAGGTATCACGTCAGCATGTTTGGTAACTATAATGGGAACACCCGTACTCGGGAGTGGGTCAGCACTGTCAGGAGGAACAGCAGTCAGGCCTGTTAGCGGGACCTGCTGTGAAGTCAGTCCCAGCAAGGCAGCTGGGAAGTACCGAGTCATAGTCACCATCTGTGCAGGCTCTTCGGACATTGTTTCTTTTCTGGACAGAATGTTCTGTCGGTCTCCACAGGGATTATATCCGATCCTCGCTCCCTTCCTTTTGGGCTTTTCCCATCTACTTTGCTTGCCAGCCACCATAAAACGAGCAGCTTCCTTCCACTGCGCCCTCCTGCCTTGAAGCTAATCACCCATGAAATGAAGCATCTCCGATTGCGAGCCCCCAAAGGAACCTCTCTGTCTTTAAGTTTGCGTGTCAGATGTTCGGTCCCAGCATTAAGCAAGCTGACCTGTACACAAGAAGCCTATTCCCTAAAGAGCATCCTGCACGTCAGTCCTCACCTTCTAGAAGCTTCCCTGACAACTTGCAGTGCGCCTGTGCTGCTCCCATGTGGGGTACGGTCAGCATCCAGCACGGTCCAGCGGCTGGTAGGCCCTGGGTTCTATCAATCTGCGATTACATGTCCTTGAGGATATTTGAGGATATTCCCTCACATAACTTGTGTGGTCATAGTTTTCTTAGGGTTTCAGCTCTTTCCTTTTCTGGGTATGTTTAGTTGACTGTTGGGTTTCTTTTATTGATCACCTTATTTTCTTATCTTTTTTCTCCTATTTTTAAATCTTGCATTTCTAGCTGAAGGATTTTCTTCACCAACCTTTGGATGTTTTAATTAAATTAATTTTACTACCATATATTTATTTCTAAAGGGTCTTTACTATGGCTTCCTTTCTCTTTTCTTCTTCCCTCCCTTTTGTCTCTCTCTTCTTTCCATTACATTCTTATCTCATGAGTAGTGCAATATTTTCTGTTACCTTCTGGAGTTCATGGTAGTCAATCTCTCCCAGTATCAGGGCACAGCCAAAACTATAAATAAACTCTTAGTCCGCACTGTAAACACCCTAGGAAGCTGGGGCTTACCTCTGTAGACAGAGTAAAAATATAGCATAATACTTGGGTGTCCTTTGTACTGGGCTAGAACATAATAAACATCCAAAAATATTAAAATAATAAAAGGAATAAAGGGTAAAATCTTTTGAGCAGTTCAGATAAGAGATGGTTTTGTTTTATTTATTTTTTTTAGCTAAATGATAGCATTTAGTGTGAGGCAAAGTCAAGGATCAGAGACTTTTTAGAATCGATAATATGCCATGTTTTGTGATCACTTCATATATTTTTCTGATGGTCAATATAGTCTAAGTGGATTGTTGACTAAAGAGAAAAGAGGAGGCCTTACATAAATTAATTATATGATATTTTCAAACTAGAGCTCTTTATAAAATGAGTGTGGCCAGTGTACCTTTTGCCTCTTAAACCTTGGAATAGTATTCTGTCGCCTTATCAACACCATCAAGATTAGATTTTTACTCTAACAAATGGTAGAACATCTACAGTCATTTACTACTGGGTAAATGTGTAAAGAAAACACACATAAATAGTATTAAGGTGGAAGATTAAGAATAGAATAAGCAATTGTCCCTAACATTCTCCTTTCTGTGCTTCATTCCTTTACCTTTTCTTTCCTCCAAATGTATCCTGTCTTTCCTTATTAACTAATTAATTATACCTGTTGTGTTATGTTGACTAAATAAGGCAGAAACTGAAAACAAAGCTTCTGTTTCATTAGCTTTAGCTCTGGAAAGATGTTCTGCTATTAATTGGGACTGGTAACTAAAGAAGCAAGGTCTATCACAACCTAAAATCAAGTTCTGCAGGCTGCAGTGCAATAAGTTGATGATTTCCACATTCAACCTGTTCAGTTCTTTGTTCATGCCCTTGTATGACGGAGTGCTACCTGCTTCCTCTCCAGCAACCTACTTCACTTTTCCTTGACGGTGGACTCCTGTCAGGGGAAGAGATCAACTTGTGTTTGTGTATCTTTTTTCAACTTTCTTTTCTTCAGCTTTTGACTCTTTGCCAGAAACATTATTTTTCTCCTTGCAAGAACTCCATAAAAATTGTTAAACCAAAAACTGGAAATGAGCAAATTACACCATTAGGGAAAAGAATGGAGCAAATGATATGGGAACTTTAGCAGGAAATTTCACAAAGCAGAAGCAGTGTAAAGTCGATGAATGAGGAGCTAGAGTCCTGAACTGAGTGAGAGGGACCTATGATGATAAAATCTATTCCCTGTGGGCCTCTGAAGAAACTACCTGTCCTCTTTGAGTATTGCCCTCTGACCCTAAGGAAAACGGACATACCATCTTAATTTTCTTTATGTCTGAATGACAGAAGCATAAACTGGGCAACATGTGTGAAAACAATTTGGACTCCTTGGACATCAGGAGGGGTGGCCTCAAGGCATGGTATTATGAACTTTGTTTTGTAATTTGGCTTTAAAAATAGTGAGCTAAGTAGCATTATTTGATGTCAAAAGGATTAATTGACTTTGCTTATGATAATCTTTTAATTGAAAGAACTGAAAGACATATAAAACATTGGTTTGGGGGACCAATAAAAATGGGATCAGCTGTTTTTTAAATTAAGGTCATTGCTTTACTTTATGAGTAAAAAGAAGCTAAACCAAAGCTGTGGTGACAAATAAGTCCAAGATCTCAGTGATTTAAAAACTTGAATTATTTTATTACTGGTGCAAAATCTGGTGGGACTCCAGGTAACTCCACAGGGCAGCCGCCAGAGTCGTGATTCAGCAGCCCATTCTGCCTTAGACTTGTGGCTCCACCATCTCAGCTGGAGACGTTCCCCTTGACTGCTACAATAGCAGAAAGAGCCTGGCGACTCTTTCACCTTCTCGGCTTCAACTTCCCACGTCCTATTTCCTTATTCACTGGCCGTACTTCATTAGAACTGCTTCCTTTTCTAATCACACCTGAAGAGCATTTGTGGCTCCCACATGCCCACAAAGGATAGGAGGACTGAATATGGGAGAGACGTAGAGATGTCTAGCACACTAGCATATTTACAAATACCCACTGTAGCATGTCCCAATTCTATGGATCATGAGACATAGCTGTTATCCAGCACTGATAAATGGTTTTTGAGTTAGACAAACTAAGACTTCATGTCACAAAATGGGTCAATAATAGGAAGTGAGGACAGGCACTTAGAGATCCTGACTCCTATTCCCGAACCTCTTGTCACACAGCTGTGGTTACTAGGTACGTTTCTCATACAAAACTCATTCTATGACTAAATCAATTCTTCAGTGACGGTGTTCAACAATGGAACAAATAAAGTAAGTTGGTTTGTTTGCAGCTGAACCTTTCAGAGACTTTAAGATAATATTGATACAATACATTATGAATCCAGAATTGTTAATTAAGATTTTATTGTTAATAAAAATCTTCTGACTTTTTGATTATAGGAGCCATTACCTCATCTCCAATAACTATTTTCTCCTCCAATATTAATTTATTTGTAAGTATGGATCACACTTTCAGAAATGGTACATTACCACATTCTATTTACAAAACTGTGATGTGGGTAGAACTATTCTTTTGAAGGTAGCCTCCTCAATTTTGATTGAAAATAGATTTTTTTCCTTTACACCCTTCCCTTAGCATCCACGTTTTCATATGCTGGCTTGGAGACCATCCCACTGATGTCCTCATATTTTTACATTCATGTACATTTGTCATCATGTGACAAATATTTAGTAAGTATGCACTTTTTGCCAGATTGGCTATTATGTTAGCTATTTAAAGGTTAACAAGATATTGTCTTAGTATTATTATTTTTATTATTCTTTTTTTGAGATTTACTATGTTGCCAACGCTGGCCTTGAACTCATAAGCTTCTTGCCTCAGTAGATGGAGTTAGAGGTTCACACCACAATACCTGGAAAAGCTGTTTTTAATGCTGCACACAGACTAGAATAGGTACAATTTCTAAACAAAAAAAGTAGATATTTTAAGCACTTTTAGAGGCTCAGAATGATACCTTATGAAAGCATGAAATACATATGAAAAAACTGTTCCCCTATGAATAAAACTCTCATGAGGCTCTGGCAGGAACTGTTATTAAGTTCTTCTCATCTTTTACTTGGAAAAATATTCTTCATTTTAATGCTGGACTTTATTCTTTTGCCAGTTGCATTGCATCTTATTTATTTATTTATTTATTTTTTTTGGTTTCCTGGGATAACAAAACATTTTTGTACTCTTTTTAGAAAAGTCATTCAGTAGCTCTGTCTGCTGTTTTCTGTTATTTACTGATTTTATCAGCATACTTTGTACATTCCCATCTAAGACTTTGACAATATATTTTCTCAATGCGAGGCCAGTGACCTACATGCAAAACTTCTCTCAGTACTAGAGAATTTCATGCCACTGAAGAATTATCTTTTGTCTTTAAGCCAACTTCAGCGTAAGTGAAAACTCTAAAAAGAAAGAAAAAAAAAAAGAAACCACAAGAAACAAAAAGAATTTAAACTGTACCTCCGGGACCACTGCCTTCCAAATATTCTTGTAGAGATGTTCATTACAGATGGAAAAACACTAAAGTTGTTACTGATCTTTATCTTTTTAACCTCCCCTCTTTAAGTGTTAGTTTAATCTGGTCAATTAGGTGCCCTGCCTATATTTCACAGGAGCAGAAACGGAGACAATAAGAATTTCTATGTGTTGTCCATGGGTGTGCAGCCCTGGGCAAAATGTGTACAACAAGTTGAAAGTGAGTTTGTATTTTTATGTTTCCCAGGTCTAGACATTTTTTGTTTACAACATACAGTGCCTTTTCTGGAAGCCTCAAATGTGCCTTGCAAATGTGCTAAGCATTCTTATGACGCTCAAATCCTTTGGGGTTTTTACCTGACAGATTCCCTCCACTGTTCATGAAAGTCCATAAGATATCTTACATGAGTTCTATGCCAATGATTCCTAAACCCATAATTATTAGAATTATTGGAGAGATACAAAAACCAGATTTCTAGGCCTTATCTTTAGAAAATTTTGATTCTTGAGTGGAGCACAGGAACCTATGCTTTTGGCAAAGCCTTCCAGTGTTCTGATGCCCAGCCAGGTTTTAGAGTGCTGGTTTATTCACACATCATTAGCACTGCTGTGTTCTGTTACATGGCTGTTAAGTTACTCTACTATGTACAAGAGCTCCTGGTTAATGGTAAACATTTCACCAGGCAGAGAGATCACTGTTGCTGCTCTGCTAGTAAGTGCTGTATAAGCCTAAGAGTCTGAGGTTGATGGCTAGTTTTTCCCTTGGGTTAGGCTTTTGGCTTCGAAAATAATGTTTCTTGAGCTCCAACATATAATGGGATTGGTCCTCTCTCTGTTTGGGAATCTATTATGAATCCAGAGGGCAGAGCCTGAGAAAAAGAAGTTTTATAATGCTTTCTGCAGTTTGGATTCTCTGAAAAAATCGATTTGGAGGTGTAGTGAATACGATGGTTATGAAGAAGTGGCCTTGTTTATAAAATGAAAGAGAAGGGAGAAGACATGGTAGAAAAAGAAGTTAATCTGTAATTTGGGTCCACTGGGAGAGTCACCAGGTCTCATAGGTAGGTCTGCAGTTAGAATCAGCCATTTGCTATAGCCTGTCCAGGACCATTGACGGAGATGATCTGTGTAACTAAAGTAATAGTTTATAAAGAGTTGTGAGCTGAGGCGCTCTGCACTCAAAGAAACAGGACAGTCAAATCCTTCCATGAGGGTGGAACTTTGCCAGGAGTGACCATTGTTCACCCCAGAACCTCTCATTCTACCCTTTCCTGTAGCATCAATGACAAATATTTGGGTCTGGGTCTATCTCATTGTGTCCATGATTTCTATTGTCTCTTATTATTGGGAAGATTTCCCAAGGTCTAGTTCTCTGTCTTTTTATCTGTCCATGAGAAAGGGTCACATATGTTAAACTTTCAGGACTGGACCTAACAGGGACTTGGGCTGAGGTCACGGAGAGACATTATACTGTGGTGTATCTGAGGAGTGAGATTTGTCTGCACTCATTTCTGATAAATATCAACAGTTGAAAATGCAAACAAAAATTGCCTGAGCAGTGGAGATATACAATTGGCTATCTTTGTATCGCACAAGGTCTTGTTATGTTCATGAAGGGGGAGAGATGAGGTTCAACTGACACAGTTCTCAAGAGCTGCAGCACAGCGTTAAGGTGCTGCCGTGGAAGGGGGCTTCTGTGGATGCCATCACCACCGAAGCTAAACAGGAACATTAGGCATATGGCCAGTTTTCCCTTCCTAGAAGTGCGAAACTAAACCCTTCTCTTTGCTTCCTGGGAAAATTGCTTTTTCTCTAAACATGCAGTTGATTGTCCTCTGTTTCTCAAGCAAAAAGCCAAACAGTTGTATCTTGTTTACATTTCTCTTTTCGAACTCAACATCCATGCTATCTGAACGAATCTTTATAAATTGCATTTGTTTAGAAGGTCTGTGCTGGTCCACTGGCTGCCTTCTTGTTAATGCACATAAACACAGTTGGGAGTTGGCTCACATTGGCTTGGCAAAGTCGATATGGAAAGAAAACAGAAGAAAATATATTTATTGGGAAAATGGGGTACCCACTAGGCTTTTGAAAATAAAATATACAAAGGCTGATTAAAAAGTACACACACACACATTGGAGTAAAAGATACATTGCCATTAATCTTTCTCAAACAATCTCTCCTCTGCTTTGAATGCACTTATGCCATTATCCTTGCCACTTTCTGAAGCAGTTCTGGAAGTTCTTTGTTGCCAATGACTTTACAATGTGTGATTAGAAAAATACAATGAATATTACCACCCATTGCCATCCAACAGACACACAAGCTTCTGCATGTCCTCAGCCATCTTACTTACCAGTTATGATGCTGCGCTATGTCTGGATCTTCCTCAAAGTCAAAAAGACCATACAATGTAAGAATTTTGAATTGATTCAGATGTTAAGAACTGGTACTGCAGTACAGCTAAAGATACCCACAAAAGAAGACTTCCAGAACCGCTTCAGAATGTGGCAGGAGTGATGGGATAAGTGTGTTCAAAGTCTGACAGTATTTTGGGGGGAATTAATAGCAAAGCATCTTTTGATACAAAATGATTTGCAAAAAGTTAAATGTTAATCATATAATTCAATCAAATTTCATATAACCAATTCATGATGCTATGGTTTTAGTTCCGTAAGCTTTCTTAGAAATATACAGATGTACTTTTTAATTTAGGTTCCTTCAGAAAAGCCAATCTTCTACATAAATGAATTTTTCTCATAATTAAAACCAGTCATTGCAGTTCAAGACTGGAAGATGTTAACATGTATTAATAAAGAAAAATGTATTGTCTGTCCCTTTGCCTTTTTGAACAGAAGGTGTTGAATTTCTGTCAACAGTTCCCCCTCTATCCCAGTGAAAAAGAATGGGTCTTATTAGTTTCTGTTATTGGATTTGATGGCAAAAGAATCTTCTATTGCATTTAGCCTTCCATCTTCTACACCCTAAACCAATTGGGATTTTCAAACCTGTTTCATTTTCAGCTTCTTCTATACGTAAGCCTCAGTGTTATAGGGCAGAGTTCTGGTGCTTGCAGTTTGAGAGTCGATGCTTATTTTATGAAGTAAGGTGCATTTCCTGCTTAAAGACATATTTGAAGAACCAATTTTTCCAGAAATTCAAACTAAGGAAAGCAAACATGGCGTTATTTAACTTCACACGTTGCTTCTGAACCTCTGTAAGAAAATTTCCAAGTAATCGTATACGACTTTTAATTCCATAGGGATTTTAATAGTTGAAACTGCTCACAAAATAACTTCTCTTAACTTGTACCCAAATTGTTACCTTGTGTTGGTACAAACTATGCATTCCAGAAAAAACGGAGTCTTAAAAGTTCTGGGCTACTGACTGTGTGTATGAAAGGGAAATTTGTCCTAAAATCTCTCCTACTTTTAAATCAAGAGATAACATAAATCTTTGCACAAATACGTTGAAGTCCTTAGGATTCCTTTTATGTAAGCTTGTTTTTTAAAAGCCGCTCTGTAGAAATCGATTGAGCTTTAGCTAATTTTGCTTTTGTATGAAGTGTGGCATGCACTGTGTTTGTACACCAGGTACAGACATTCCAAAGACCAAATATTGTGTTTAGCAAGATGTACTGTGTCACATCCACTGCCAGTTGAGTTTCTACCACTCACCACCAGCGACTTTACCTGAGATTCCAGTGGTTTCGTCTCATGGACATAAGCAATTAGAATTGAGTAATACACAGGGTTATCATAGTCGTGTCTCCTGCTGCCAACTTTGCTTATCTATTTCCCATCATTAAACAGTAGTTTGAAAACATCTTCATGCATTCCAGACTGCACTCACAGCATCTCTCTTCAGATGCGTTACAGCAGAACACAGCACTCGGCTGCCCTGAGTGTTTCCAGTGTGAGGCTTCCGTACCTTGGCTCCAGTTCGGCCAAACTCAGCTGCTTCCAGAACAACACTATAACAAATTGGAGAGAGTCTATAATCAGTGGAGAATTTTTGTGGCTTGAAAATACATCCCAAATTGCCAATAATGAATATTCCATAAGCAAGAAAGCTTTTTGAGTTCCAAATGCTATCCGAGAAACACAGATTCTGTGAAAAAAAAATTACTTATTTTGTTAAATACTTTTAAGCTTAGCAAATGGCTATGGAGATTAAGCAGAAAGAAGCCAAGCAGAAGTGCCACTTGCAACCACAGTGGGATTCTCATGTGCACGCTGACTTCAGACGAAATGTCTCAAAGTGATATTCATCTTCCAAAAGAGATGAGGGACTTGTTCATATTTTCCAAAACTCAATCGCTAGGCTCAATCAGTTTGGTTTGTACGGCTGGAAGATTTCTATTTTTAAAAGATGGGACATGTTCTTGCCAATGATTAGGAAATACGTTGTTCACTGTTTGGAAGACAATTGACTTTCTCAGGTGGCCAGAGGACTTGGCAAGCTTCGGGATTTTTGCTGAAAAAGTAGAACTACATTAACACAACTTGATTTCAAACAGATACGTTTGGTACACTTGAGAGCTAAAGAGGCCTTTGAGAATACCCCATTGGACAAGCGCAATTAAAGACGAGAAATCAAAATCTGGAAAGGAAAGAAACATACCCAAATCTGTGCTACAAATTTGGTTCATGTGATTCTTTGTGTTTCAGTTCCTCAAGCATTTCATCACCGCCCCCCCCCCCCCTCTCTCTATATATATATGTTTTTTTTTTCCTTTTGGCCCTTATCAGGTAGTTATTTAGGACACACTGTTTACCAAACACTGCGGTAGAGTCTGAAGATACAAAGACATAGAAGAAGGTGTCTGTATTTAGAAGCTAAATAATATAGTGAGAGAAAAATAACTAAGAAGAGTTTTTTTTTAAATTTCGTAGACAAACGGATTACATCAAACTAAAAACCTTCTGCAGAGCAAACAAAATAATGTACAGAGTGTAGAATAACTTACAAAGCATGAAAGTTACTTAAAAGACATACATCTAGCAAAAAATATGGTATCAAAATCAAGAAAATTCCAAAATCTCAGAATCAAAAAACTGAATAACCCTTTTTAAAAAATTATTAAAAGACCTGAATAGATATTTGTCAAAAGAACATATAGCCTACAACTGTATACTTAGAATGTTCAAGGCCATGAATTATCAGGAAAATGCAAGTCAAAATCACAATGAAATATAATTTTCTTCCAGTAAGAATGGCTTTTGTCAAAAAGTCTAAAAGTAACCAACACTGATGAGGATATACAGAAATGAGAGCACTGTATCTTGTTTTGAATGTGATTTATTATAGGTATTATGAAAACCAGCATTGAAGTACCTCAAAGAAATGAAAAATACAAGTATCATCTGACTCAGCAATCCTGCTGTCATTGTATGTCCCCAGAGAGAATGAAGTCAGCACCTCAAGAGACATCTTCCTCCTGTAGTCATCACAACACTGTGTACAACGGGAAAGGGAATCAACCTAAAATCTCAACTCATAGAACTTGAGAGGAGAATTGTAGCTTCAAGAGGACAGGCATGTTAGCACCAAGAGACAGAAAGGAAGGATTGGTCACCAGGTACTAAATGACTTAAAAGTAACATAAGAGCAAGGAATTCTGGGTGCAGTGGTGCAGAAGGATCACTGTAGATGATGGCGATGTGCTCTGTATTTCAAGAAGTGTTTTGAAGACTCTCATAAAGAAATGATACTCAAGGAGATAGAATTAAATTGATTTAAATATTACACAATGTATGTGTGTATCAAAACAGCAGAGTGTACCAAATTAATATGCACTATTTTTGTATTTTTACCTCTTAGTTAATGATACATTTTTAAAAATGTTGCTATGTTTGATGTACTATGAGAACATAAGACAGGATATTGTGTCTTGGTAGGGGATTTAAATAGGTAGCAAAGACCCAAAAGAACGTATGAGTCTTACAGGTAGATTGAATGAGGATGTGTTAAGCAGAGAGAACAGGTGCCTAGAATGAAATGCATATGAAGAGCATCAAATGCAGTAGGACAGCAGGGAGGTGAAGCACAGGTGGTGAGCAGTGGTCAGCAGGCAAAACACTGGCCTTGGTAAATTATGAAACACGTTTGAACTCTATCCTGACATCATAGAAATATTGGAAAGTTTCTGTCAGGGAGTGATATGACCCTGTTGGCAATTTAAAATGACATAGACACCTGTGTGAAGGTTGCATTGCAGAATTAAAAAAAAATAAAGACAGAGAATGCATTGGAAGTGATTGTAGCAGCAGAGTAAGAGAGGATGATAGCACGAAGGAAGAGTGGAAGTGATTATGGATGGAGTGGACAGGAGATGGTGGGCTTGACAAGGCTCACAATTGATGGGTATAGGAATAAAGAAAGATGAGCTGGTGTAGTAGAATCTTATATCATAATGGGGAATCAAAAATGATAAATGTGCTTGTGATGAGAATTTTGGGCATTTTTTTTTTCTTTGTGGCACTGGAAACTAAACCCAGGGTCTTCACAGTAACGTACATTCCCAGCATTCCCAGCTATGTGTGTGTGTGTGTGTGTGTGTGTGTGTACATGAGAAAAAGAGAGAGAGATGAGAGAGAGAGAGATGGAGGTGGGAGATAGAGAGACTCACCAAGATAATAAGATGTGGGGTGTGTTTCAAGGAAGCAGAGAAAAAAAAAGATTGGAGAAGATAAAAGGAGGAAAGTGGATATTTAAATGGGCTAGGCACAGCCACTCTAAACACATGATACTTGAGCAAAAAGTTAAATAAATTGAGGGGATAAGTTATTACTTGACAGGGAATCTTTCTGGCTTAGCAAAATGCATAAAGTGGGAGTAGGTTTTTGTTGCTGTTGTTCAAGAAAAGACAAGGAGACCAGCGCATCTCACTGAGTAACCAAGAAAGAAACAATAATAAAACATGCTTCAGAGCAAAGGTGGAAACATAGGTGAAACAGAGCTTGCAAGCCCTGTTTGAGGAAGATAGATTTGAAATGTTATAAGGAGAGATAGTAACATGATACGGTATGACATTTCTTTCTAATTGACACTGGCACCCATTTCTGGGGTACAATAAACCAAATCAGAGCCAATAGCACTTCCAGACCCTCAAACACGTACAATTTTCATACATTGTGAACATGTGGGCTCTTCAAATCTAGTTATTTTGGAATACAGAATAAATTGTTGCGACCTGTACTCATCCTACTTGGCTATGTGACCCCAGATCCAAGTCCTCCATCTGAGTCTGTTTTGGTTCCCATTGTCTAACCTCTTTCCACCCTCCCCCCAAACCCCTGGCTTCTCATCCTCTTCTGTGAGATCAGCCCTTTTGGTTTGTACAGATGAGTAAGAACAGACAATAATTGTCTTTCTGTGCCTGGCTAATTTTACTCAATATGATATCTGACAGTTGCATCCATCTTGTCACAAATGACAACATTTCGTGCTTTTTATACCTGAATATAGTTCATTTTAAGAGACTATCCAAGCTACTAGACTGACAACTGAGAAGAACAAACTCTGTAGGAGGACGGCAAGTTAGGGGGCTACTCTAATAATCCAGGGAGGAATGATAAATGTAGGTAGATGCTATGGTAGCAATAGGAAAAGGTTAGATTCTGAATATATTTTGGAAAGAGAACTGTCCCTTTTGTTACTGTAGTAGGCCGAAAAATGGTCATCTACATCAGTCCCTAATCTCTGAAACCTGAGGATGTTACCTCATTTGGATAAAAAGGTATTTGTGGATTTGATGAAGAACTTTGAGGATTCCTGCATTGTTCAGGCTGGTCCTCAATGCCGTGACAAGTGTGATAGGAAAGGGGCGCAGGGAGCTTCGGAGTGCACAACAGAAAAGAAGGCAGCGTGACCACAGAGGCAGAGACTGAAGTGATGTAGCCACGAGCCAAGGGATGACAGGATCACCAGAAAGTGAGGAAGACAGGCAGGTTTTTCTCCAAGAGTTTAATACCTTCAGTCAAGCTGATTTTGACATTCAAAGCTATGAGAGAATGAACTTTCGTCGTTTTAAGGTAGAAATTTTGATAGTTTGTTACTACAGCCTCAAGCAAAGAACTGATGTCATCAGCAAGAGAGGAGTCAAAAACAATCTGAGGCGATTTTGATTTGATTAAGTGCTACTGATTATGGAAACGAAATCTGGAGGAAAGAATAGCTTTGAAGGAGAAAAAAAGAGCTATGTTTTGGGAGTATTAAGCTTGAGATCACCATTAGCTAGCTAAATGTAGGTATTTAAAAGAAAGATACTTCCGTGAGTTTCTAGTGTGAAGGTAGAAGAACCACGAAACAATGGTGTCCTAGATTCCAAGTAAAGAATGTGTCTTAAGAAGAAAGTGAGTACTATTTAAGTTTTATAACTGTTGCTTCATAATACGGCACTTGATTTTGTCTAGTTCCTTAGGATTGCTTATAAAAATTGTGGTAAACATACACAATTGAGTACAACTCTTCTTTAAAGACAGATTTGAGGCTTTTGTAGGTTAGTAGATGCAGCTGGAGACCATCATGCTCAATGAAGTGAGTCGAACTAAATATGTCATGGTTTCTCTAATAGGAGCAGCCTGGAACACAATCATTCTATACAACTAAATAGGTGTGGTAGTGGCAGTTAGGGAGAATAAGGAGGATGTGCGAAGACCTAAAAAGGGGAGGGTTTTTAACGTTGACAGAATATATTTGTGCTCAAAATACTCAAACTCATTGTGACCATTGTGTATCTCACACATACATATTAATAAAATGGAAAAAATAATAAAAAGGGAGAAAGCAGTAATTCTATCAAATGTTAAAAGAATAAAATAAGTTCAGACAACTAATAAATACCTTTGAAGAGTTGATCTATACAGGTAAGGAAAGAAAATTGAATAGAAACGAGGACCAGGGAGGGATAGTTTTCTAAGACAAGAACCGTTATAGCAATAAGTCAATGACTTCAGGATGATGAACACATTAGCTGAGTCAAAGGAAATCATGAAGAAAACATCGGGATGATTTTCTGCAATCAGGAGAATTGGGTCTCTTAAATCTGAGAAGATAATTGAGGCTCGATGCTGGAGAAAGATTTTAAAATGCACTTGTAGAGGATGACATAATAGAATGTTTAATAATAAAGATAATGAAGACCAAGTATCAATACTTAAATCAAGTGTCAAATATTTATATAATAGTTTTAATTTGCAGTTTTGTATGCTGTATCTTCCCTTAAAACAGCTCTGTGATGTTAATAGCAACTGGCACATTTTCTAGAGAAGTAAATTGGTTCAACTGGTTTGACTAATGTCTCAGAGGCTAGTAAGTAACGACTTGAGAATGCTAAAAGGAAGGTCGCTTTGAATTCTTGCGGCATATGCTCATTAGGGGAGAAACACATAGGAAAAGAAATGAATAAGATTATGTAGCAATCCAAATAGATATTAATCACTTTAATATAAATAACAGACAAAATAATTAAAAGGAGAGAACAGGAACATACATTTTCTGTGTGCATATTTGTGTGTGTGTTTGGTTTATATGCATTTGCAGACACACACACATGCAAATGTGTGTTTAGACTTGTATAGCCTTGGGTCTCAGGATTTCATTGTAGCATGGTTTCGTATCTTAATGTGAATAATACAATCATCTTCAATCTATGCTTTGTTTTGAACCCCCTTTACTGTTAGTACTTTATTTTAGAGTTACATCCCAGCTGTAGGAGATCATTGATGTCTTTTAGGTGAGAAACCTCAGTTGTCTATACCGGGGTATAAGTTATTTGTATACCATATAACAAGATTCTGATTTATTCCTGTTTGATGTTCCAAAGAATGACAATAAAGCAAAAAGTTCTAAGCACTCCTCTATTCCTGGGTGACAGTTTGGTCACTAGTGTTGATTGACAGAGGACGTTACTGACAATTGGCTTTGTGATCTTCAGTTCAGCAGAAGTTGATAAGATGAAGACGGAACTCACCTTTTGCAGATAATTTCTATGGAAAGGGTTCCTGAGCTTTGGCAGTGCTCCCCTTGCGCTGTGGGTTCTCTGTGAGTGTAACATAGTCTAGCTTTCTAGCATCTTAGAATGGCTGCACTGAAAACTTACTCCATCTATACCGACTGTAAATCTATATGTTTGTTTTATTGATTCATTTTTGACTTTGTCAGATAGTAGTAACTTGGAGCCTTTGTCAATTCCCCAAGAAATTATACAGAGTTACAGTCCCTTATCCCCATGTAAGCTGGAAAAAGAAAAAGAATTCTTCACTTGTGGTTTACATGTCTAGTTTCTACAAGCGTTGGATAATTATGGACATTTTAGATCAACAGCTGAAATTCACTTATCTGGCGAGGAAAAAAAGCTACTGCAAAAAGTGATAAATGTTGTATACCTGGTTATTTTAAAATGTCAACACAGCAGAGACAGAACAATGAACTCTTCCTGAGGAAAAATATTGAAGAATTTGTAAGAAGTGAGACTTTGCGGTAGGCTTTGCAGAAAGGCAGAGAAAGGGGAGTGACATTCTGAGTACATCCAGTACTGCTTCTATAAAGATTCAGGAGACAAAGAGAACACGACATTCAAAGAGTGGTAGGTGTATGTTGTGTCATTGTGGAGTTGAGATGGTGGTAAGAATGGAAGTTACAGAACAGAAGGTTCTCTGGAAAATGTCATGGATGAACATACTATAACACAAAACTTTTGTGATAGTTAAATTCTAGGATGCTCATGAGTACTATTGTACTAGCCTTCGAAGAGTCTAATTTCATTTACACCTAGCTATTTCTAATCCGTCAGTGTAAACACCACAAATCACATCACTGAATTCAAGCTTGTATGATCCTTAATATGGCTCACAATATCTCACCTGCTGCTCCAACCTCGTGCCTCATTTCTATGATTTTTCAGCTCAACATTTTCCTCAATGATACTCCAGAAGTTGAAGAGGCATGCTGGCCTGGTTGTATTTCCTTTTGTGTGCTATGCCATGGTTCCTTTGCTGTTTCTTGTGCTTGGAATGCACTTTCTTTAGTGACTTTCCTCTTTCATCCTTGACATCCACACTTACTGCTGTACACTCAAATCCCCTATTATCAGTATCATCACTTTCCTGGGATCATACATTCAGAAACTGTCAAATACCACTAACATAGAGTTTTACCATGTCATGAATACGTCTCGTAGTTGTAACTGTACATTGTTTGTGGTTTCTTTAAGTTCCTTTAGGGAAAATCTCTTCTTTAGTGTAGAGCATATAGGCTCTAATGCCCTCACACGTAGTGGATATGCAATAAATATTTGCTGAATGAATTAGTATTCAGTTATGTAGATGAGTGTGAGTAGTGACTTCTATTTATTTTTGTGGTGCTGAGAACCCACCTTAGTCCTCACACATGCTAGCAAAGTGGTTTGCCACTGAGCTCTGCTGCTAACCTTTTGTGATTATTTGAGACAAAATATGCAAAATTAGATACTGATTAATCCAATATGTCTCCATAAACCTAATTCTAGCTTTCCCTATGCATATTTTGAAAGCTTCTTCTTCTTATGCAGGAGGAAAAATAATAAACTGTCTCTGAGACAGTTTTTACAAACTCAAATCAAATGCAACACAAAATATGTAATGGAGATGATCTACTGTGATAATAAAAATAAATACTTTGACTATGACTCTGAGTAATTCCAGATGTTATGGAGTGGCATTTTTATGAAAGCTTCTTTTAGATTACTAATGTCAGAAATCATTTGCTTTAAATACAGCTCTAGGATGTATTTCACCTGAGGCGCGCAAAACTGCGTGTGTTTGCCATGGCAAGTGTGCTAAGAAGAATAGAACGTATGGTTTGAGTAAGCCGAAGAACTGAGTTTTCATTTCACGACTGAATACATTGCTAGGAGCAGAAGCATCTTCTCTTTATTAGGAAAAAATGCATCACTTTGGGACAATTTTAGTATTTTATGAAATTTAAATATGTTAACGTTTCCATTGCCCAATGATTGTACTCTAAAAAATTCCACATCTGCTTTTTTGTGGTCTTTTTCCCTGTTTGTAAAAGGCCTTTCGTTAAACAAAAACAAACACACACCTTGGCCCGAGGGAGGCTATGCAGTATAATTTTGTCATTGATTCACCTAGTGAGCAAACACAACAAAATCTATTTAATCGGATTCTCCTCTAAAGAGTATATAATTGAGATTTGGCCATCTAATTAACTGAAATTTCTTTTGTAAGCCTCTGACTTTTGACTGGTGCAGAGCTTCTAGAAATTCATTTTAAATACCAATCACTGGAGTCTTGTTAAAAATGCCTATTATGACCCAGTGGCTTTCAGAAGAGCTAGGTGTTCTGCACTTCTTGAAGAAGCCGGATGCTTCTAGCCTGCAGATCTTACTCTGATTTGCACCGAGGCATGGAGCCCTGGAACCACAGGGCCACAGAAGACTAGGGTGCTGAGTTTTCACTGGAGTGCTAAGTTCTGCCGGCTAGTTGAAATGGCACTGAATTTTTGTGTTGGAGAAGTGACCTCACATCCTCTTACAGCCTCCACAGTTGTTTTCTTTTGCTTCTCAACTCTGAACTCACCCTGGCTGGCAGCCCTGACTCTATTCATGACGCCTCCATTCTCGCAGCTGTGAATATTTGGAAGTTCTAAGTTATCTTGGACTGCCCTTCCAACCTGTTTTTGTATTCCCGACGTTCTGTCATCAGGCAAGTCATACTGTCAACCCAGCTGTGGCCCTGCCACTTCTGTCTCCTTTTTCCCCCAATCATTAATCATCACCACAAACATTTATCACGAATTTGCAGTTTTGGGTCTCTACCTGCATTATGAAATTTAAATGTTAGAATAAGTCTGAGTCACACATTGTACACTCATTTTATTTGTGAAGAAACTGAAGCTGGGAGCTCAACTGCTAATTTATATAAATAATAAATAGTGAAGTGTTGCTAGTGTGCCACAGGCATGTGACAGCCTTTGAGATCGATGATGTTATAGACATGTAAGTTATCAGCATTTGATCTCTTTTATTGTATATGAAATGCCAAAATATTCTTCCCGATCTCATTTCTGACGATGCCTTATTTTCTCCTGAGAGTTCTGTTGCGTTTCAGGTCCTACACCAAACCACACCAAGGCAATTTGCCTTCCTTCATATCCTTTTTTTCCATTTGAGATGCACCCAGGTGTCTAGGCTTTTATCAAGTGTCTTGGGTACTTACTTGTTGCTGGAACTGCACGCCTGACATTTGTAACTTTCTTAGTTACTTATTTGTTGCTGTGACAGGATACCCAACACCCACAATAGGAGGGAGGGGTGATTTATTTTAGTTTGCAATTGCGGGACAGGGTCACGTAGACAGTGATGCAAGCCCATGGCGGAGGTTGGAGAGCACTTCACAGCATTGTGTTCAGAAGCCAAGTGAAGCAGAGCCAGTTGACGTCTGGAGACTCAGGCCAGGCCTGAGCCTTCTCAGGAAGCAGCTGCAATGATATTCCTACTTCCTTCCATTACTTAGTTCAAGCTACCAGTTGGGCCCTCCACACCCAGGGTGGACACCTTTCTCTCACTTCCTGGCCCACAAGTTAACCACACAGACCTGGAAGCTCTGCCCTGGGCAACCCCCAATCTCAACAAGTTGACACAAATCCTCCAGTTCAAGCCCCAAGCATCTACCCCTTCCAGCCAGGCTTTACTTCCCAAGGAACACTGTTTCACAGTTATCCCACTATATCTGAATACGTGAGGCTTTTGGGGGACACTCCATATTTAAACCATAGCAATGACTTAGGGGAGGAAAGATTTATTTTAGCTCACAGCTTCAAAAGATCTCAGTCCATTCATAGGCAGCTGGTGATGATTGAAGTGTGGCAGAGACTAGCAGTAGGAAAAGCTGTTCAGCTGATTGCAGACAGGAAGTCAAGTCAGAAAGAGGCGGAGCTTCCCTTCAAGGTGCCACCCCAGTGACCCCCCCCCCCATCCCCCGACCAAACCTCATCTCTCAACAGCACATGGGTGTTTTACGACATCCAAATACACAAGTCTTTTGGGGACACGCTGTAACCCAACCATAACACCAAGAATGCCTTTTTTTTTTTCTATCCTGACAATTAAAATTAAGTCACAAAGTTGTGGTTAATTTTGTCAGCTTGATTGACCAATGAGCCCCCTGCTTCTGCGGTGCCTGTGTAGATCAGGAAGGTGTGACTTTAAATACTATGTATGGTTCTGAGGCCCTTCCTCGCTGGTACTGTTCTGCACTCTGCTTCCCAACTGCCATGCACTATGCAGTTTTGTCCCATCACACCCATACACCACGAAGTTTCTGCTTCAGAGTCAGTCATGGACTGAATTGAGTCAAACCTTTCCTCCTTGGAGTTGTGGGTATTGGGTGTCCTGGCTCATCAAAAGAGAAGCTGACAAAATGCCATTTTCTCCACGAAGTGTTTCCTGGTTTGGGGATTAAACACTTCTTTTAACTCCGTGAGTGTCTCTATACTAAAGAACTAATATAAAAGAAACAATGGAGGCTCTTCTCTTAACTTCTAAAGTCCTGAATTTAAATTAGATCACTATTAAATTAAAGCAGTTATTTAGCTCACTATAATTTAGTGATGGGAGTGAAGGAGGAAGTGGGGCAACATGTAGTCTAGACTTGAATCCAGCTATCTTTCTTAAATCCAGTTCCAGGAGAGAACTCGTCTCTAGTACCCTAAGACGCCTACAGAAATGGCAGTGCATTTGTGTTCGCCTTAGATATCTGCAATAGTACTGTATCTCAGAACTAAGACAAGGATGCTGAAATTATTTTCTGTGTTTTATAGTTCAGTTTGAGGAATTAGCTTGAGAAAAGTTTATAGAATGAGGCATACTTTTGCAATTCACCCACTTGAAGGTGATATTTTTGGAATTTAAAAAATTATTTTTTATATACGTGAATTCCACATTATATAAGCTTTAGAAACATGTAGCTTGGGGAATCAGTGACCATCTACACCAATTTTGGCCTTTTTTCTTCCTTCTTACCCTTGCCCTCTGCCTCACCCACTCCATTTTCAGAGATTCGCTCCTTTCCTAGAAGTCCGTTGCCTCTGCTTCTACCCTGTCTCCCGTGTTGGGGTCTTTTTATGCCATTATTATTGTTATTATTGGTAATATGTATGAGGATAGATGTGATCAAAGGCCTTGGATGTGAGAAAACAAGCAAACCATAACCTTACCAAGGAGCCGCAACCTTAAGGAATTGTAATAATAATGATATTTATTATTGGCACATTATCTGGTGACCACAGATACTTTGAGATAGAAGTCACGCCGTGCTCAATATTGTCTGTGCTCCATGTTACTCTCTGTCTCTTCCCTTGTATTCAAATATCTTATTCATACAGAGTCCTTTGAAACAAGTCTTACGCATGTTCTTCTGGTTTAACAAAACTTGGTCATTCTGTGTCTATTTTAACAGAAGTTATTGTAAACTTTTCTCAAATGAAGAAAAGAAGAGAATGCAAGTAAGAAGCAATTATAGTGATTGAAATAGAAAATATTTCTATCTTTGATTTCTTTAGCAGGTTTCCCATTCAAACAGAATTGCAGGACATGGCCCTCTGGCATTTGGGCACTAAGCTTTTCTAGACTTAGGCATTTTTTCTCCCGTTTTTCCACTGCAGTGCTGTAACTTCTATGCACCTTCCTATGAATATTTAGAGTCGCAAAGAAATATTACTGATGGATCCCAATTGGTTGAGGGCTAGAAGCTAATCTTGTCTTTTTGGCATTCAGTGTGAGATTCTTTTACTACACGGGGCACAAAGGACGAAGGTGCTTAATAGCGACTTCTTCCTCTTCTTCAACGAACCTTGCTGATGCAGCTCAATTTAGAGTTAACTTAAAGAGACAAAACATTTGAACTTCTTCATCTGAGAACTACCTGTTCATTTTTGGGGCCATTTTTCAATTGGATCTTTGATTTTTAAAGGGCTTACTTTTTCCAGTTCCCTATATATTCTGGTTATGAGCCTTCTATCTGAGGTGTTGGTGGTGAATATATTTTCAATTTGGTATTTCTCTTTTTATACTGTTGACAATTGCCAATAAATACATGAAAGATGTTCAACATCTTTAGCCATTAGAGAAATGCAAATCAAAGCATCACTAAGGTGCTATCTGACTCCAGAGAGAATGGTGAATATCAAGAACTCGAACAGCAATCAGTGCTGGCAAGGCTGTGGGGGATAAGGAACCCTCCTGCACAGCTGGTGGAAATGTAATCTGGTATCACCACTACAGAAAGCAGTATGGAAGTTTCTCAAAAGACTTGAAAAAATATCCATTTCCATCCAGCAGTACCTCTTCTTGGAATTTTCCCAAAGGAGTTAAAAAAACAACACACAACAGAGATACCTGTATACCCACGTTTACAGCAGCACAACTAACAAGAGCTAAAATGTGGAAGACACCAAAATACCCATCAGCAGACCAATGGATACACAAATTGTGGTGTTTATACACAATAGAATACTACTCACCTATAAAGGCAGATAGGTTGGAGGCCTTTGTAGGTGAATGGAGGCAACTTGAGACCATCATGCTTAGTGAGGTGAGTCAGAAACAGAAGGTGAAGCTGGGTAGAGTCACAACATTTATTTATTTATTTATTTATTTGCATTGTAAAGTTGCTCTTCTACAATCCCTCCCATTTAAAAAAACTAGACAACAGACCAAAAAAATAAAAAGCCTAGAGGTGTATAGATTAGAGTTAAAATATGAGACTTGTCAGTTACCCCAGTAAAAGCATCTCCAGGTGGATACTTACCAAGTATGCTTAGTTCTGAACTCCCACAGTGCCCTTCTCTTCCTGTACCAATTCTGCCTTTTCTTCTCAGCTGCACCAATTTTGTCTTTTTATTCCAAACCAATTTGCTCCAGGTTTTTTGTGTTCTTTTCTCCACCTTACTGCACCATTCCATTACTTATAAATTAAAAATCTAATGCTTAGGTTTATACCAAAAAAGCAAAGCAGAAAATAAAATGTAATATCAGATTATGCACAATATCCTGAATATTTTCATAATAATTTCTTGCAATGTCATTTTTTTAGAAATAGACTTTACTTTTATTTTATTTGTTTTGGTTTTTTTTTTTTTTTGAAACAGTGTCTCACTCTGTAGCCCAGGCTCTCCCTGAACTCACTATAGAGCCGAGGCTAGCCTTGAACTTGGCCATCTTATTGCCTCAGCCTACTGAGTACTGGGATTACAGGCATGGGCCATCACTCCGAGTTTTATGGAGTGCTGGGGAATTGAACCCAGGGCCCTGCACTTGCTAGGCAAGTACTCTTATCACTGTCCTATTCCTCCAGCCCTAGATTTGATTTTTAATAACTAAGTCATATTCACAACAAAATTATGCAGAAGGTACAATGATTTTGTATACACTGCCTGTATCCCCTGTGTACAGCCTTTCTAAATATCAACATCCCTCAGAGAGTGTTGACATTGCTGAAGCTGGTGAATTTGGATACTGATGAGTTATATCATTGCCATCCGAGGTTTACCTTTACTTTAGTGCTTTTTTCTCACAGTTGCATGTTTTTTTGGGTCGGTGCCCCAACTATTCATCCAGTGTCATTTTAAATGACTGTCTGATGTTCCATTTAAGAATTGATCATGATTTATGTCATGAGTTTCATGTTGGAAGGTATTTAGAAATGACTTTCAATTATTGCTGTTATCGTCAAGGCTGCTCCACTGTGGCACCAACATATGTCAGTGGGGGTGTGCAAAGGAGAAAGTGCATTTGAATACGCAGGGGGAGCGGTTGGGGCAGATATGGTACTTGAAAAGAAAGGGAAGAAGAACCAGTGGAGAGGGAAAAGGGGAGATTGAAGAGGTGGCTGGAGATGCTGCAGAGGGAGGAGCTGGAGCCCAGCATTTCACAGGAAGAGATTTAGCAGACATGTTAGCTGGAGACCAATCGGGGGCCCTTGGAATAAACCCAAGCAGGAAGTCATGACTGGAGAGGTAGTGGAGGAGGGGGGAGGGGAGGAAGGAATAAGGTCTTAGGCGTCTTTGGGTTGGTGTGGGTCTCCAAGTGATGGAAAGTGGGGCATTTAGAGCAGATATCAGGTCGAGAATGAAGAGTGCAAAGGCCGCATGTGAGGAACCTCTCCCTAGGTTTGGGATGCTGCACTGTCTAGAAGGCAGTCCAGTGGAGTCATGGTCCAGACCTAGAAGCTGAGGGTAGAGGATGGAGAGATCTTCGTTGTCTTGGTTATCTGAAGAGATGCCACAAGGAAAGAACTGACCCAACCTCAGGGAAAGGTGTCCCAGAAGGAGAGAATATAGAAAGTAAGGGAGAGCAGAAGTCTGCTTCTGGTGATGTTGCTTCTCCCTCAGGCCCAGTGGCTGGGGGGCAGGCCTAGCACAAAGACTTTCAATCTGACTGGACAGATGGCACTCCTGACAGTAACAGGCCTCATTTACATGGTCCAGTAGATGGGAAGAAGTCATCTATGTGCTAAAGGCAAACACCAATGACAGAGGTAAGGAATGTCAGATGTGGGGATACAGGCCCTGGAGAAAAAAGTGAGGTCTGTGACCTTCTGGGTTTCATACACTGTTAATGTTAGGTCAAAAGTGGACCCAGGGGAAACAAAAATCATGATGAGCAGCAAGAGAATTTGGAGTTAAATTTTATTTTTCTCCTGACCATTGACTTGGATAACAAACCCAGGTGCAAGGTCCCTAAGACTGTGCTTGAATAGCAAGTACAGGCATAAACCTCTCATTATGGAATGGACAGAGCTTTTATTTTAGCATGGGTGGATTAGGCAGCATGATGGTCAGAGATTGGACTGTTCTGCTGGTGTGTGGGTCAAGGAGTGCATGGGAAAGGACCAGGTGTTGGTTACAGAACACTTAGAAAGTAATGTCCTGGCACAAGTTGCACAAATCTTTAAATACAGTCTCCAGGTAATGTTCTTTGATTTCTTAGAAATAAATTTTACTTCTTTGAAATTTATTTTGGCATAATCCAGGATATAGGAATATAATTTACTCTTTTGTGTACAGATAGCCAAACATTTATTTCAGGATCATTTATTGAATAATTTGTGTCATATAAATAAAACTGTGCATATTTATGTGATTAACTTACCATTCTCATACTGTTTTAATTTGTGTGCTTAACAGTATATTTTAATATTATTATTTTCAATTTTTAAAACCTTTTTTCTCAATTCTTCTAGTTTTAGTTAAGAAGTGTCTTGTCAAGTTTCAGATATTATGTATTGATGTTTTAAATATGACTGCAAAACATATGGTTTTAGAGTATCATATCTTAAAGATATTTGGCAGTTAGATGCAAAACTAAGTGTTCAATTCTGTGTTTGTTTTTCCTATTACTTAACAGTTTTCATTTCAGTGACTAACTTTTGAGAGTATCAATATTTATGTCTGTTACTCCTTTAAGACCTGAATTTAGATTCATTGTAAACAACTCTAAACTACTAAGGCAACTAAGTAAAAACCAATAAGAAAATACATATCCTCCACAAATTAAAAAAGATACACGCATCCCCATCATATGAGTTCTTGAGAAAATTTTAAGAAAGGTGTGAAAAGTAGGTTTTGACTCTTTATGAAGTAATAAGATCATACTGAGAGAATGTATGTGACAAGAGATGTTGTTGGGAGTAACTTTTAATTTTAGAAAATATAGATCCTTTCAGGGAAGAACAAAACTTTCATAATAGAGATTTAAAGCATTTTTTTACATATGTTGACCAAATTTTCAAATTGCTTGTGTTATCAAAACAGTTAAAAGTTACATTAAATCTCAACATTTTCCTTCTTTTGGGCCTTCCCTTTTTTCCTTCCTTCTTCCCACTCTCCCTTTTCTTTTTTCCTTCTTTTTTTTTTTTTGCTTTTTCTTTCTTTCCTTGTTTATTTCCATTGTCCAACCTCTAAAACTCTTACATATTTCGGTGAATATTCTAGGAAAAGCCCCATCTCCTAAGGATAATTGAAAATAAGTGTTGCTGTATCATGACTTCCAACATCAAACAACGTCGTTTTTTGAAAGAACAAAACGAGAAAGGCATACGTACCCAGTTTATTTTTTTAAAGAATTTTATTTAATCTTTTGCTGTCATGTGAATCATTGCACAACTTCTTTCATTTTGAAGTTTCCATGGTTCACTTGGAAAGCAGAATGACCAAATAGTAACCTAATTTTAAACTTAAAATAGTTTGGTGTTAATTATGAGTTAGTAAAAAATGCCAAAGTATTATAAGAAAAAAATGAGGAAATTTTCAATATGAAAGACCATAAATCTGAATAATGATTTGAGAAAAAGAAAATGTCAAGGTAAATAGACTGTATTATTTTTTTCCTATATATTTTATTTCTAACATCATACTAACATCGTGAGTATGGCATTAATTATTATTCACTTTCATGTAAGGAAACAGCAACAGAATAAGCAGGATAAGTGCTAACTGATGGTTGGCTTCAAATAAAAACCCAGTGATATTTTAGAGACTTGAAAACAACACTCGTAATTCCAAACTGCTGTCATTACACTATATTTTCTTCATTAGGATGCAATATAAAATGGTTCTAATGGGAAGGTCTCTTCTTTCCAGTAAAAGATATGAGCCACAACATCAAATAAAAAGCAAAGCACGTATTTGATAATAATGAGAGTAAAACATTTGGTGATTTACCCTGCCTAGTAAGAACTATAGTTTCTGGGGACAGTTCTGAAGTCCTTATAGGTCCTCAGTCATCAGAAACATGTTTAACCATTAGTTGATAGACTAAAAAAGTCTCAATTGAAAATTACAGTGTATCAAGTATTACACTGGACTGTATGAGACATCATTTGTGTTCTTGCCTTCAAAATACATAAAGTTAATTGCAGAGATAGGACGTTTTTCTTAAAATGATTAAACAATACTCATGTAGTTCAGATGCTGCAGGAACACAAGGCCATAGGATCAAAGATTCTCAAGCTGTTGACAAGGGTGACACAGGGTAGGAGAGGAAATGTGACCAGCCACATTAAGCCTTGAATATTCAAATATAAGTATGGAAACAATTTGATAACAGGCTTTCAAGCTCCAGCAGAAGTGTCTGCTTAGTCTGTCATGATCATCAGCGATTTCGTGTCTACTAAAAGGAAGACATGGATTGGGAGAAGGCTGGTCTTTCCCTCCTGAAGTTTATGAAGTGGGCCCATGGCCAAATGAGGAGTGGTGACTTGGGTGCCATTACAGGGTGAAGGAAGAACCTGGGATTGTTGGCGTCTGAAGTTAGAAAAAGGTACAAATTTCATTTAGAGTAGAAAGGTTATTCCTTCCAATTCTGAAGAATGAGGGAGGAGGTTTCTCTAGAAATTTCTTTTCATGGTTCTCAAATCTGAAACATAGTGAATATTCCTGGAGACTCTGGTTTAAGAAAATGACTCCATGGACACCTAAGACTTTGAATTAAAAAATGAAGAAACTTTCCTTGCTTTCTGGTCTATAAATTTAGTTTGAGTATCAAGGACACGAAAAAAGAAAAACCCTGCAGAGGGAGAAGCTCCAGGAAGTTCAGTTAAAAAAGCTGAGGTGAGTTGGACTTACAAAGTCGAGGTGAGTTGGACTTAAAAAGTGAGTTTGGTAAGAGTGACAGAAATAAATGTTTTGTGCAGGGACTGAAGCATCACTGGAGAGGAGAAACAGAGCGTAGTTGGGGTGAGATATGGATTGGCAGGGGCCTGTGTAACAAACCCAGCTATCTCACTGCACCATGTAGAACAAGGGGCACGCATAACATACCTGTAAGGACATTGTTCAAGGTTTCTAGGAATTCTCTTTTCCATATTATCACTTCTCTGTCACTCACATCCTGTGTGGTGATACCATTTATACTTGGTAGAGAGTAACAATCATATATTGTGTTCAGTGAACTATTTTTGTTTTGGAATATATACTTTATAGATAACTTGGACCAAGATTTAAAGCAAACTTGATTTTGGGTTTAACTGTGCTACTCCCTAGGCCTATGAGGTTGTGACGCAAAAAATATGGTTCTTAAATTCCAGAGGTTGGCAAGTATGCCAGCAACTCTAAGTGAAAAACTGATATTTCAGGCAAATTGATGTTTGATGCTGTATGAGGCTGTTGTTGTTATACAGTTGTGCAATAGGGTCTATTATTATCACTTTTTTATATATGAGGCATTGTAAGCACAGCAGAGTTGAAGAACTTTTCCAAAATCATCGAATTAGCAGGTAAAGGAGATACGATTTGACTGTGAAATTCTGATCTCACAATTCTTCTCATTTTGCCCTTTTGGATTTGAAGGGTAACATGAAAAGAAAGAAGACATAATTAAATAAGAAAAAACACCCAGAACACCACTCCACAGCCATATCTTTGGAACTCAACTGCTACAAAAGCGAGGGGGTGGGTGGTGGGAAGGAAACCAGTCTGAACTGGTGAGGCTTCACGAAGAAAGAAACTCAAACACATGAATTAAAAAAAGAACCAGCTTTAGACAAGCAATTAAAATGTCCACCTCCATGTAACTGGAAAGAAGAGAAACAACTCATGCACGAAGAGTTTATTTTCTGTTGTCACTGTGTAACAGGACATCAGAAATTAAAAGAAACAAGGCCTTGCTCTCACTGGCAGATATTTTGACCCAAATGAGAAAAAAATCTAGCAGAAGTAGCCATTGAAGTTTTCCTTCTCTTAAAAGAAATGGAATGTCCTGGTTCAAGTTACAAATCTCTCTGGCTAGACTCTCGAGTGTATTAGCAATAGGTTATTGTGTGGGCAAGTTTAAAGAATAAATAACTGTTTCTTCCCCAATAAATCATTTAAAAATTATACAGCAAAGCAATAGAAGGACTTGATTCAGTTTATGCCAAATCAAACCATAAGAAAAGTTTTAGTACTAAAGTTTACCTGTACTTTCCCTGGCAGCATTCTATTAGTGAGAAATATGATCTTGGTTGTGCAAAGAAAAGATTTCTACCGATTCTGAGGAAATCGTGACTCAGAGTAACTCAGTCCTCCTGGGATCTTGGCAGAGATCAAGCGTTACTTCACAACAGCTGTGAAATCTGTACGGGCTACCCCTGTACACGGCCAATGATGAATGGCTAATGGGACCAGGGGGCTTTGATTTACGTGAAAGGTTTCTAACTGACATAGTGCACCTGTGAGACATCACTGTATTTTGGGAATAGCAATGAGTGCTTTGGCTTCCTTAGTCTCAGAACATCTAGCTTTATTTATAGACAGGAGTAACTGAAACAAAATAACTCTGGTACCTAAAAATATTGTTGAATTTTGGGGACATTTTTCAAATCTCTGAGCCAAAACCATCATTTCGCTTTGAGTTCCAAATGAGCTAAATATTTAGCTAGTCATTGATACTTTGATGACTTTGATGTAAAAAGTAGGGGCTTCTGGGTGGTAAGAGCACTTGCCTACCATGTGCAAGATCCTGGGTTCTATTCTCCAATACTACATGTAAATTAGCAAGGCTTGGTGGTGCATGCCTTTAATCCCAGCACTCAGTGGCTGAGGCAGGAAGGTGGCTGTGAGTTTGAAGCGAGTGTGGGCTACATAGTGAGTTCAGCGATAGTCTGGATTACAGAGCCTGTCTCAAAAAATGCAAATGAATGTAAAAGCTGACGTTGCCTGTGTTCATTTAACTTTGCTGCTATGTCAAGTACTGCTCTGTTCTAGTGACAATGATTTGGGATTGGAGGAGGCATAATTTATGTAGTTGAGGGTCGCTAGGAATGTGTGGCTTGCTTTTAAACTACAGGACAAGGCCAGCAAGACTAGAATTTGATTCAAATTGTTATTCTTACTCATCTGGATAGTGGCAATTCATGAACTCCACTGGGAGTTAATGAGGGTGTACTGGCTTTTGGATGTTAAATCACAAAATTTTAAGATTTCATAATTTTGAAGTTCCCCTCTCCTCCCATAGGTGATGGTTAAAATATTTGTTAAGGATGTCTGGGTATGGACCAATAGAAAGGGCAAAAATAGGTTAGCCACAAACAAGTAACCCATACCACAAGTTTACTGCCTGAAATAGCTAGTTTGGTTTTTTTTTTTTTTTAATCTTAAGCAATTATAATCATGAACAGCAAGACAAATAAAAAACAAAGAATTTAGAGAACATACCCAAGCTCATGTAACTAGTTGTTAGCAAATGCGGACAGGAAACTTGTTCTTTTAACTCCCTGTAGCAGAGAGGTCTGGTGGAGGGAGATGTGGCTTATTAGGGTTTTCATCTGAAATCTGTCCCATCCTGTGATGTTAACATAGGAGCTATTGATGGCAGTGATTGGGTGAATACTTATCTTTATTTTTACTGGGCTTTGCTATCAACATGCACCTGACCTTCAGATCTGTTCAATGATTTCATGACTGGATCGCATTGCTGTCTATTTTAGGATAGATTAAATCAGAAAGTGTTTTGTTTGCAGTACTTTTAAGTGACATAATTCTCAATGCAATTCAATTATGTTTTCTATCAGTATTGCGCTCAATGTATTCAACACATATTTGTAAATATATTTGATTTATTTTTGTCATTGTCTTCTTTTCTAGCGTTTATCCCCATCTGCAAGGCATTAGACGCATATTTTTGGAGTTTGAAGAGAATTTCTCAATAGATTTTCTCCTCTATGATTTTAACAAAGTTGCTCCTGGTTTTAACAACATGGCATCTCTATCTTAAACCTCTACTTATTAATGACAATATTATAGATTTTTATTAGTCAGCCAATCAAATATTTACATGCACACTTGGAGCTCTAGCATTTTCTAAACTTTGTGAGAAATTAAAGGTATAGGGCATAGTTAACTTCAGCCAGCCTGAGATGAAGTAATACTTATGTGTATGCCACAGGAATGAATTTTTAAAAAGTGTACACTGTCAAATAGTGATATTTTTTATTTTTCCCAAATGTTCACGGATAAATTAGTTGAGGAAACTCTGAGTCAAATTTGTTTTTCTCTTTTAAATTACACGACTTCATTGACCAACAGAACTGTCGTGAAAGTCTAGAGGCAATGATGAAATCGTGTTGTGCAGTGTCCTTGAAACATTGACTTTTACCAGATTGCCTGTTTGTATTTCTCCGGACACTGGCATCCCACAAAACTCATTTTGGAGAATGATGCAAGAAGTGGTAATCAAAAACACCTGGGTCCTAAGTATTTCTTTGCCACCAAACAACTGTGACATCAGGCACATTGCTGAACTTTTCTGTGCCTCTCCTTCCTCTACTTTAAACAGGAATAGTAAGATGGATAACATGATGCTCTGAGTACTATAGAAAAGGGGGTCGGTAAACAAAAGTCAAAATAGTTTTGAAGTGTTTCATTGATGTATACTTCTATGTCCTCTGAAAGTGAATTGGAAGAAAATAATAAAAGATGAATTATAGAACTAGTTTAGTGAGTGATTTTTGCTGAGGCATTTCCTGTGATGATCGTGAAACGTCTTAAGAGCAGAGCTCCTCGTAAAGCATAAAAAGAATAGCTGTAAATATTCAGGCCAGCCTTACAACGCCTGTAAATTTATCAGTGTCCATATAAAAGTGATTCTGGTTTCCACACTATTGTCTGGCAACTTGGAAAATCTTCAGAAGCAGATGAACCGTCGTCTCCAAACAGCTTCATATAAAATTGTGTTCATATGTACTAAGAGGCAGCATGATGCAATTCTGGCTTGTCTTCAGAAAACAATAATGTGCTTCACTTAATTCCTAATGCATATTCAATTATATGTTTTTTTCTATCAAATGACAATATGTAATAGTTTTTTCTTTACATAAGCATCTAATAAAGACCAGAAGAATGATCTATCAGTCCCTTGAATTACATGTTCCATGTGCATTACATAAAAAGTTTAAAGAGAACACAAGATTTTTTTTGGGGGGGGGGTGGTATGTGACAGGAAACTCTCTACTGCTAAGATGGGTTGGCTCGATGGTCTCCCAAACACATTACTGTTCTCTTGAATTGTTCTTTATTTTATTATTATTATTTTTTACTGTGTTTTCCCTACCATGTTGTTATAACTAGCTAGGTAAACTTTTTAAGGGCAGTATAGTGATCCTCAGAAAAGAAGAAAAAATAGGAACTTTTCCAATGAGAAGGCTGATAGACACAGTTACCTGATTGAGTGCAATAAGAATAATTAATTGTTTTGTCTTTCTATGCCATAAAAAGCAAAGATTGTGAAAAGTCAAAATACAGCATTAAGATTCAGAATTAGTTTTTTGGAAATTGTGTGGGGGGGGGGGGGCGGTACTTGAATTCAGAGCCTTTGCATTGAACTTCATACCCAGATCATTTTTTTAACTTATATTTTGAGACAGGGCCTCACTAAGTTTCTAAGTTGTTCAGGCTGGGTTCAAACTTGTGATCACTTCACAGGGCTGAATTACAAGCTGACATCACCAGGCCTGGCTAGGAATCTAAACTTTCTTTCAAGCTCTGTGATTTTGAGGCCAAGCCACATGATGCTTAAACTATACTTTTCCTGTAACATGGGGAAAACATTATTTCCTTCAGAAGTTGAAAGAAATACCTCACAAGAAAATAAATCAATAATGGATGGTGTATGGTAGGTACTCGATATATGTTTGTGATAGAAATTGAGAAAAGAAATTCTTTTTCACCTTTTGAGGGCGGTGATATTCTCACTGCAATTTAAATGCACCATTTAATGAGAAACCACGCCTTTGGAATCATGGGTGAGCGGGGGAGGAAAAAAGATGCAAAAGTGCAGCATTTATTGCAAATCCTTCACTCACTCCCTTTGTATCTTTGGGATCTCAAGACGAGACCAGGAACTGCTGTGTTCAGTTCTGCCTTTTGAGACCTCCCCGAAGGGGCAGGTGGAACAGCACACTGGCTGCCTTCTTCCACGGCAGGAGCTAAGAGGAACCCTTGCACATCTACTCCGCCCTTGCCTGGTCTCTCTTTCTACAGAGGCACTCTAAGAAAAGGACCCAAAGACTGAGTGATATGCTTTGAAAACTGTTATCTTCTGGGATTTTTTTTCTTACTTTGAATAGGGATTCCAAACCCTTTTGAGAATATAAAAATTTATTTTTGTCTGTAATATTTGTTTAAATATTTTTTTCACAAAATAGACCAATTCATAAGCTAACATAAGCTTTCAGAATGCTAAAAACACCACAAAAATCTTTCTTTTCTGACAGGAAATCTCCTCCCTGACACAGGTCACATGTAGTGGAATGCTCTCCATTGGTTTCATGACACCACACAGAAAACAGCCAGATTACAGCGTCATACACTGACTCAGGTCGATGTAACCGGAGTATTAGAAGTCTTAGCTAAAACTGCAGCTTCACCAAGCACTGTTAGTGTGACACTCAATAAGGCATAGTTTCTCTCAGTGTCACTTTCCTAATTAATTGTATGAACCCTATCTTTATAGTACTGCTGTGAGATTTTTGGTTATATTACTTTTGGCTACTGTTACCATTCTTATAATACAATTATCTTTTACTTTCATTAATAATAAAATAGAAACATTTAAAATAAATTAGTTAAAGTTATCTTTGTTAAGTTGCTGGATAGAAAAGATACGAACTAGAAATAATGCGCATTAATCTTGGAGTAGATGAAAAAGAGGCACAAGATGAAAATTGATACAGATTGAGAAATAGCCTTATATTTTCCCTCAAATTCCTTTAGTTCTCATTTATATTTCCTATGTATTAAAGACATTTTTGCATAGGATATAATTATCTTGTCTTACCACTAACTATAGTTTGGTGAATATGAAAAAATCAGCTTTATATTTTTTGCCTATTTAGGTGATTTCAAAGACTTTCTTAGAAGTCTTTTTTGTTCTATTTGTGTAGTTTAAAAAATTATTTGGTATTTCGCAAGAATTTAAGAAAATTATTCTTTCTATAAAACTTTTGTGAAAGTAAAAATGGTGGTTACTTTTTTAGGGCAATATAGAAATTTTTAATTTAGCTTTTTATAAAATTACTTTCCAAACATGCTTATTCTGACACTATATATTTTTAATTGAAAGTACTTAGTTATCATTGTGTTTGAAACTCCTTTTAAAAATAAACCTTTATTCTTTACTACAACTGAAAATACAAACTCAATAAAACTTGTTAGATATTCTCATCTTAAGGTTGTTTTTTCCGGTCGCATAGCTATGTAAATCTGAGAGTTGGTAAACATCAATATAATGTCTTCAAATCATCCACGGTTTACTTCCATTGTAGAGACATGATCTCATAATCTGTGTGTTTGAATCTTTAATGGTAGAATGATTATGGATAGTGCAGTGGAGATCAAAATCATTTTTAGAATGCAGTTCAGAAATAGGATGATTTCATGAGCATTTGGGGTTGCAATATTTTCAAGGATAAAAAGCTACTTGTGTATTATGTACTGAAAATAAGACTTTACCTAGTGGGATTTTATATCTGCAGCTGATTCTTTCTGCACCTCAATTGTTTTATGTTTATTTTTATGAATACTTATGAAGTGTCTGATTTTGCAGAAAGTCTTCTGTGTGTCAGTTGTGGGCACATGAGTCTGAACTGCTGAGCCATGTTAAGCCATAGGATCTCTTTTTATATTCTGTAAGAAAAAATATAATTTCTAACCTGAATGTCTAGTGAAGGTTTCTTTATTTTTTGTTGCACTCTGTTTCACATTTACTATGAAGAGGCCTTGAAAGAATACAATCTGAAAGATGTGACCTACTTCTCTCTAATTTTATGTTTGTGTGGAAAGAGAGAATAATCAGCATGCTCATGTGGTCATGGATATAACACCACCCCTATAATAAAACCTCCTTACATTATAATTTATGCCACTTTTGAGGAGCTTCAAAAGTGTCCTATCTTATTATCAGTTGGTAGGACCTCTTTAAAAAGCAATTTGATTTATGTTGTAAGAACCGTGAAGCTATATGTTTGTGGGTCCATTTTTTTTTTTTTTTTGGCTCCTAGAAATTTATGCCTTATGTTAAGGCAAATAGTTCTGATCCAAAGTACTTTTGTAATATTATTTACATTAGTAAAACTTGAAAAGGAATACAATTTCTAACAACAGAGTCATTTACAAGCATGCTTGTAATATTTAATGAATATTGGAGTCACTAAAAGTGGTGATCACATGGATTATTATGAAAAGATGTCTCGCAGACTTAAAATATCTACCTCTGTGAATTGTTTCATGTTGAATGCAGAAGTGACTATAAAACAAAAGACAAAATACTATGAATATTGAAGAAGTTATGTGATTTAAGGTGAGGATTCTATGTAACTTTTCTTCCTTTCTCTTTAGCTTTCTTTTTCTCCTTTCTTTACGTTCTTCCCTTCTTTGCTAATTCCTTAGCCTTATTAAATATAATTTGTAAAAAAATAAAAATAATCAGAGTTTATCATCTGCCTCATAAATGACTTTATTATAGAAGATTCCTTTTACTTCCAAGTGAATTAAAACAGATGATTTTTATAGAAGCAAACAGTAAAAACCTTTCACATGAACTATTGAATACAGGGTAAAACACAAATCTTTCCATGTTAATTCATGTAATTATGTTGATTTTTCATGGTAGTATCTTTGAATTAAAAACAGCAGCAGATACTTAGCCATATATTAAGGTCAGACAAAAGGTTTCTAGATTAACTGTTTCAAAACTTACAAAATATTACATGGAGTTTGATAACATACTAAATCTTGTTAACAGAAAAAGTTCAGAGAATAACTGTATTTAAGATGGATACATATTTTCCAGGCCAACTGGAATGTTTCAGTCTAAGGATTACTGGAAAATATTTTAAAGACTAACTTTCAAACATCTGTAGCATGTCTTATGTCAAAATCTCCTGTTTGTGGTTATTTTGTAATCCTGTGATTCCCAATTTAACCACAGAGAAGGCGAAGAAAGTATGTTTAACGAAAGCAACAACGACCTGGATTCTAAACCCAGCCTGATACCCGCCCTCTCTCATTGACCTTGGCTAACTTAATATATCTCTCGGAAACTTGTAATCTTGGACCATGAAATGAAAAAGATAATATTCTTTTAAACTTTAAGATTCCTAACTTTCCTTATCAGGACTCAAAAATAAATAAATAGAGATCGTATTAGGACTTGGTCTTTCCCATGTATGAAGTTGATAATTACACACTTAGTTCATAGAAGAGTCTCTAGACCAAAAAAGTATCTATGAAGGTTCCTGAGGAGCTTTAGATGAACCAAGCTATACCACTTCCTGAGGTGACTAAGTTGTATCTGATATGTGGTTTCTGTGAGAAATCGCTGTAAACAGCGGCAGACACGGGAGGCACAGAGAGCAGAAATATGAGGCAAAAAGAGGTGACCTGTTCCCACACGGGTAGAGAAATCACACAGAAAGTATGGTGGATAGAGATTTTAAATTCCTAAATCTCAAGTCCCTCCCTTGCCCTTTTCCTACTGGCAGGATGCACAGTCTTCCCTGTAAGCGCCAAGGTATTGGCTCAGGGTCAAGTTGGTCTCTGTGGAATGACTTTTAACCCTCCTCCTTCCTCCTCTTTGTCTAGTCACCTGGTGAGGTAAAAGGGTGAAAAATTGAAAGATCACCATCTTCGTTTGATAAATGTGTCACAGCTGCCGTTATGTGGCACTTACAGCTTCTAATTTATCCATCCACTTTCCATTTCCCTTAGTGGGACTTTAGCAGCCTTAGGTCCTCAGTATAAGTGGAGAGCATTGGCAGCCTAATTTCAGTTTTTGTGATGTTTGGGAAAAGCGAATTTAATAAGACGTGATTGGATAGAAATAGAAGCAACGGGACAATACAGTTAGCTGGGAATGTTGTGTTTTGCCATTTCATTTTCTATTCCAAAAGAAAAAAGCCATCTTAAATATAGGTCGAGCCTCTGTGTAGATCTTATTGGGAAAAATGGATTAGGAATTTTGGAAATGTTAGAGATGTTTTAGGGACTTTCAAAGAAAGAAAGGTACACTTAATTAGCTGAAGTGTCTTCAACTTTAAGTTACATCATTCTTTCCTTAACCAGAATGTTCCTAAATATATTTTATTTTCAAATCGCAAGAAATTGTGTTGGGGAAACAATCTTACAACTTGCCTTCTTCTAGTTTGGCTTCTTTGTTAAAAAAAAAAAAAAAAAACAGCCTCTTTTACCTTAAATGACTGTAGTAATAAATATTCAGTTGGTTTTGAAAAACAGTGCAGTTAGCATAAGAACTTGGCAATTATTCCCCAAGTAAAAAGGAGATTTTACAGTTATCTTTTGCTAATCTTCCAAGGAGAAAGCTCTCAAGGATCATGATAGAAATAACAACTTACTATAAATCTTTCTTGCTCCCTTATGCTACTCAGCTTAAATTTTGTCTGGACCTAGTGGGATCAAAAAGCTCATTAAATATCTGGGAATTCTCTTCAATAATGATTTTTATTTCTAGTCATCCTTTTAATTTTAAATTCAACAAAAGCCAAGACATCAACTGAAAACTCCAAGGAAAGATTCCACAAGAAAATACAAATTGCCTTCAACTGTGGTATTGGCTTTTACTGGAAAACCAGTCACGATAAGAGACCTCATTACCCACTGCAATTGCGCTGTCTGGTCAGAGCGTAAAGGTTGCATTTTCTTAATGGCCGTACACTGGCTGTCCTTAAGATTGTCTTGAATAATTCAGCATAAATTTTTTCAACCCAAATGACATGAAGTTTCTGAAATGTCCAGATGTGTATTTTCCCCTTTAAATTTCCAACTCTTTACATACAAATTAAGCTAATACTTTACTCAGGGAAAATTAAAAAGTAATCAATTCTTCTATTTAAGAATCTCAATCAAATAGAGTTAAATTTTTTATCAAGTTCACCAAAAGCAAACTTACTCTTTCTATAAATATATGTCTAAAATATTTGAGACATAAAATTTGTGTATCCATTGCATATCATGTTTATATACTAATAAAAAGTGGGAAAAATTGTAAGTGGATTTGATTTTATTTCATACTCTAACATAAATGCATTTATGTATGAATGTATCAGCTTTATAATAATAAATAGAAATTATTTTTATAAAGTAAGATTATTACATAATTTTGAATTTTTCAACCATTGTATATTTCTATATGTCTAGTTAATGACAGAAAAATTATAATTTTTAATTACAATTAAAATGGTATTTTTTATTTTTATCAACTAAAATGCTCTATTGCTTATAGTTTCAAAGACAGATTTGGCATTTAAATTCTAATGAAAATTATTTCTTTAAAAACAATTTATTTGGGAATAATTTAAGTCTATAAAAATATTGTGCAAGAATCATATATTGAATATTAAAATATTCAGTATGCTTTAAACAGGTTTAGTTGTTAACATTTTGCCCAATTTGCTTTATCATTTGCTTGCATGATCTCTTTCCCCTACAGAATATGAGACTGAGCTGCAAATGTCATGTCCTTTTACTTCTAAATACTTTAATATATTTCAATATATATTTAAAAAGAATGAGCATTCTCTCACATAATCACAGATCAGCTATTAACTTTAGCAAACTTAACTTCAGCATAGTATGTTTTCTCTTGCATCGAAATACTAATGCTGTTAATCAGCTGGAGCATGATGGTTTTGAACACCAAGCTGTGGTAGCCTCGTATTAGGATGCTGACTAATTCATTGAGGAATTTCATAGAGAAGGAGATGACCCTTCTGCGACACCTACGATGAAGGTGTTGCGCACTGTATTCCAAGATGTTGCCTTTATGAGGGTCTGGAGCAGAATCCTGGGTAGCCTCTTACCACCAGAAGGAGCTGTGTGCTTTCTGAATATCTATAAACACTGAGAACATTTTTGATGTTTACTTTCACTACCAAGACATCTCAAGCCCGAATCAGTTGGTAACTGTGGCAGGAATGTATCATGTTTTATTTTTCTATGTGCTTATGACTAGACTTATTATTTATTTCTCTCAATTTCCTGTAGTTCCCTTGTTAGTCTACTTTGGTGCACCCTTTTACCTTTAAGGCTGCCTTCCCCCCCCCACCCCCCCGAACAAAAACTGGATACAAATAAACAAATGTGCATAATATATACACACATTCATATAGAGCCAGGTGAATAAAATGCCATGTATTTAATATTGCAAATAGATTTAGGACAAATAAAAAGTCTCTGTAACCTAATCATGTATCTGTGGGGCAGCCTCTCATCACATGCCCTTTTCTCATTTCCAGCGGAGAACCAAGTGCTCTAACCGTGTCTCTCAGAAGAGTACCAATCTTGAAGATTCTCTTACCAACCTTGTAATTCCCAGATACCTTGTGAGAAACACTAATTAGAGTAGATCACGACAGCCTTAAGGATACACCCACACAGAACAGTTGTGTAGATCTATCAAACCTTCTCTATGGCATTCTAGTGAAGAAGGCATTTGTGTTGATAAATTGAATCATAACCTATGAAGGGGCTTAATTACCTGGTGGTGCCTGGCTGCACTCACACACTGGTCTACTCTGTGATGGTGGAGTATTCCTGGGCAAGCCAACTGCAGAGAATGGAGATCTTTCAATCTTCCACAACAATGGCTTTTGTTCATTTTTTTTTTTTCATTTGGAAAAATTTTGGTCAAAACCCCAAATAGAGATGATTTAATCCAGAAGACTTTGGAACTGGAAAATAAAAATCAGACATGATTGGGTTAGGTTTTAAAATGTGATGTTTAGAAACTCTTTCCTTGAGACGTCTAAATAACTTGTTTCATGGCAGGTCAGAGTGTTGTTTCATGGGAACGAACCTCACGTGAGGAGACATAAAGTTGTCTTTGTGGGAAGGGTAGAAGATTTGAATAGGTTGATTGATCCCTTTCTTTGTGAGTGGATTTGACAGTTTAGAAAATTCAGCCCCACTTGTGACCTGGCCCGATTTTCCCCACAACCCAGTGAGCTAATCACAACATGAATTATGATGACTCTTACAAATGAGGATTTCATAACTTGGAGAGCTTTAAGCTATCAAGATCTTCAGCAGTTTTCCTGCACACCATTGATCCTATTGAGAGTTCTAAATGAAGTTCGTAACAGACTCGTTTTACCAATGACATTACTTTGTTTTCAGTCTTAGGTAAAAAAAAATCTTAGATTCATCTTCAACATATCCTTCTATGACACTTTCAACACTTTGCAAAAAGCCGGGCTCTTATCTCTGTCTCCTGAATGTCCTTGTCATCTGCTCCTTCCTTCTTCTACTTCATCGCTCTCTGCCTTGTTAATGTGGACAGAAATTACAACCGAAATTTTTGTGTGTTCATTTTGCTACCAAAGATAATTGGCTGCCAGAGGGGTCTTTGTAAAATATGCAAGTAATTAATATGTTTCTTACTTTAAGATCTGCAGTAGATTTCTATTGCATGTATAAATTTCAGAATTCATGAACTTCCAGGCTGAGAAATAAATATTTTAGAATATTATTATTATTTTATAATAAATATTATAAACTTTATTTATAATTTTATATTCCACATACTATGAATTCCAAACCTGTATATTACAAATATCATATTCTTCTGGTTGTTTTCCAAAAGAATTGTTCATTGGATAGATGGTAGTTTTTTAATTCAATTTAGACATACCTCTTCCAAATTCCATCCTTAAAAATTTAGTTGAGATATGCTTTCAGGAAGAAGGGCTCTCCCATTTGTCCAGCTGGAATGCATCTCCTTTTCCCACATTTTTCTATGACTCTTGGTTCAAATTCCATTTTAACACTCTCTGGATCCAACATTTTAATAATTTCTGTGTCTGTCCTCCACGTTAGCCTAACAAGTTCTTTAAGGATCAAATCTAAGACTTGAAACTATCTTTTTAATGTTCTACATCTACTTCAATGTCACGTTTTAGTAGCTATATGGTAAATGTTTGCCAATTTAGTTCACTCGAGAGCCTCAGAACTTTGGGTTAAAGCTTTGCCTCCCTTTTTTTTAAAGTGAGAAGGACACCTAAAAGAGCTATAGATGGACCATGTTCATCCTACCTCCCTGAGGTCCATAAAACCAAACAAGCAAACAAACAGTGAAGATTGATGTTTTGAGAAACTGACAGGCAGTAGGCAAAAATTTGAGGTCTGAATGTTAGATGCTGATGGCTTTGTTGTGTAGCTTGGGATGAGAGGAGAGGCTTAAGAGGGACGCGTGCACATTCAAGGAAAACATTATGGACAAGATAATCTTGGAAGGGACAAAAAGAAAGAGGCTCACATTGAAAAAAGAAATGCTAATTGTGTATTGGACCCTGATATATGTTCATGTTTAACCTTCCCATCAGCCACAGAAGCGTTTTTATACTGTTCATTTATTTATATAACAATAAACTGAGATTCAGAGACATTAATTGAATTTGTATGTAGGTACCTCTGGTTCTAAAGTCTATTGTGTTCTCTGTCATGTGCCTTGGATTTCATGGTTGTTTGGGAGAGGACAAAATAACGGATGGTATAGAGATCTACTTGTGTCAGTGGAATATTTCTGATTTATTTATAACATTGCCACTGGTTTTTTTCCAATAAGAAAGAAAATTATATTTTGGCAAAGAAAAATAACATCAAATAAGTGTCAGCTACACACCCCATTTAGCTTTTGCCATTTTCCCTACATAAGCATTTTCCTTTGCACTTGTACGTTCTGTGGCTTGTGCTGGATACCGAGGAAATAGAAGTGGATGTGGGGAGTGAGGGGCCTTCAGGATAATCCTTTTCTTCTATGGAATGAGCTATGGTGTGAAAGTGAACGAGGCAAGCTGTGTTGGCAAAAGCCAGTAGCGATGTGCTAAGTGTTTATTGCCAGAAGGAGTAACGTCATGACAGCAAACAATTATGAACTAGCGAGCAGTGCTGGGGGGACGTGGCTCTGATGAGAGGGGAGGGAAAACAAACAGGTTCCGAGCCTTTGCCTCTAATCTGCTTTTAAAGTCAGTCAATTTTCCTAAAAGATCAAGGAGTTTGTCTGGAGAGAAGAAATCCCTTTGAGAATCATCTGAAACCAGGAAGAAAGTGATGACCAAGGGTGAGGAGGTTACACACAGATATACGTTAAGTCCAAAGCATCTTTATACCCACAGCCTGTAAAAAGTTAGAATTCCAACTTGGGTTCCTGAGGATCCTTCTAATTTAGCACCTTCATCCATCCAATTTATCCCCAGGACTTCCACTGGACACGTTTTATTAGGTGCCATTGCTGGATCTTGCTGTCTCTGTCTCTTGGTCTGGAGTCAGCTTATGAATGAGGGCAATTCAACTTCCACAGCATGGATGGGAGAAAATAAATCTAATGAATTCAGGCTGTTGGGGGAAAAAAATCTGCCCTGAGTCTCTCTTTCATGGGTGGATGGAAGAAAGAAGGCAGTCAGTCTGCTACCTGGCAGCCATCTGGAAGCAGGGTGTTGTCTGGACTTTGGGTTTCCTGCTGGAGCTAAACAAGCCCTCTGTTACGTAAGCGCCTGCCTGCTGGCCTCTTCCTGCAAGCGAAGCCGCTGGCTGCCCGGGCCACACCCCAGTCCTGCTCTAGGAACCTGTGCCTGGATGTCTCGGTGCTTAGTTCTCTTCAGCAGGTCTTCTTCCTAAGTGAACCCGTATCCTTCTTCTGACACTTGTTCTCCAAAAATAAATGAGGCTGAGCAATTCCTACTGAATCTCGTCTCATCTGGGATTGCAGTGAATTTGCAAGTGAATTTCTCAGATCAGTTATGATTAACCTTTTCATTTAGAAAAAATGATTTAAAAAGATCAACATCTGAAATAGTTGGAAGTTTTCCTTTCTTCTTATGACATTCTGAATGTAACTCAGCACTTGTCTTTGCGACCTGAGGTTATAATTGAGTTGTATCAATTTACTACTGGATTATGTGATGTGATTTCTTAAGGCAGAAGTGACAGACAAGCTGTTAGTGGTATATAACAGAACCACCCAATCCAATCCAGTGCTGGCCATGAATAATGATTTAGTCTAATCAGTGAGTCCTTGTACATATGGACTTTGTCCCTGGGGCTTACTGTCCTCAGACTATACCCTGTAGTTGACCTGAACTTATCAAATATTTATTTTACACATGTTACTAATTTAATTTCAGATGACGTTATAATGTACATACAATTGTTTATGTTTTACAGAAGAAAATTGGCTTAGAATAACCAAGCAACTTGTTTCCTGACACACCACAAGTTAGTGGCAAGGCAAGTATTTGTACGCCCCTTGCCTGGCTAACATCAGTGTTACAACACACTGCTTTAATTGTTGCTGTGGAGAGAATCCATACACCTGAGTACTTGGGCATCACACAGTCTTTTCTTCTATATTATTTCAATAAAAGATCATTTGTCCAGTGTGTATGGTGTCCAAGACAGAAAAAAATCAAGTGGCCCATTGAAAACAAACTCTGAATACTAGATTTTTAGTACCATGTTCTATATTTAACTTACTCAAGTACTCTTTACCTCTCCAGGGCTGGGGGTGAGGGGTGTAGCTCAGCGGTTAGAGCACTTGCCTAGGAAGTACAAGGTCCCAGGTTCCATTCCGTGGCACTACATACTAGCTGGGCATGTTGGTGCATGCCTATATTCTCAGCACTCAGGAGGCTGAGGCAGGAGAATTGTCCTGAGTTCTAGGACCAGCCTGGGCTCCAAAGTGAGACCCTGTCTCAAAAAAAAAAAAAATGTTCTTTTGACAAGTATGAGTGCAAAAACCTCTCCTAAAAGACAAAATGTTGACTTCTAGCCTAAAGAATGACTTTTAAGGTTTTATTCCCAACTTTACGTTTGATGGATGAGCAATTGGACATTTAATAGTGAATAAACAGGTTATTGAAAAAAGTTCGCCTTTGTGCCTGCAACTTCCCAGGCTCCTTCCTCAGCCTATGGCTAGGGAGAATGTGCAGAGAAATTCCTCTCTAGTACTATCAGCACAAAGAAAGGAGAAAACCTTTTCTTCATCTTCCCCCATCCTTTGCATATTAACACAGCACTTGCTGTGCACTGGACACTTCCAGGTGCTATTTATTCTAGGTCTAACAGTGCTACCTCATCACTGATCTATTTAAAGTAGCATCATACTTCCGGACTTTGTGCGTCCAACTGCCTCCAGCCTCTCCCCGGTATCACCGACAGGAGCATGAGGTCTTTAAAGCAAGGTTTACAACCTCATTTTTAAAAATCACTAGCACAGAATGTTGTTTTTCTCAGCAGCCTGATTTAGCTAGTGACATGAAGACACGCTGGAATGTTTTCGCAGAGATCCACCAGTAAAAGAAAGCAGCAACACCAAAAGAGAACAAAGAGTTCAGAACAAACAGGTTCTTTCCAAAAAGTCTAAAAAAGGAACCAGCTGCTTCCAGTGCTCTAAGAACCAAGCGTCCAGCGCCATCGCAGGTCAGATCTTGAAGGAAATCTGATCAAAGTACTGGTTGACTCTGTCATTTCTCCTCTTTGCTCTTTGGTGATTCCTCTGCCCTTCCAGGTAGAAACCAGTTCCTTAGGACAATGTGAAGCCGCTGTGATTCTATTATTTCACCTTTCTTAGTCAGCTGAAGAATCATCTCATCCAAGAAAGGTTTTTAGACAATTCTGTAGTAGTAAAACCGGGCAGTTTTTCTGTGTGTCTTTATTCTATTATTCATCTTTCTGTACTAATCAAGCAATCTGCATAGCTGGATTGCACAGGACTAAAGATGAATTCAACATTTAATTTATTTTCAGGAAATTTATTAACTCTTATGAGTCCCATTTTCTTTTTACCAGTAGAATGGAATAACAATAATTATGCCTTTCTCAAGAGTTTTTCCAAAACAGAAAATCAAATGAAATAATGAGTAAATATTATGTTCTGAAAGAAAATCTTATTTCTTAGTGTGATAGCATACCTATTTTTCCCTGCTAAGTAGGAACTTCTTTTCCCCTATATTTTTTATTCTAGGTATATGCAGTACATAATGGTTACACTAAACTTGAGAATATTTTGCACATTTTTATTGTATTCACATTCCCTTGCACTTGCCCGCCTCCTTCGGTCCCTCCCTCTCCACCCCCCCAACTCCCAATATCTATTTGATTCTAATTTGTTTGCTGGGTTTCTCATATTTGAGAGCCCATGTCGTATTGAATCTTCTGAGTCTGATGCTCTTCACTAAGTATGATAGTTTCAATTTGTATCTTCTTACCTACAAATGATTCATACCTACCTGCCTTTGGAGCACTGCATACATTAGTTGTACTGCAATAAACATGAGTATTCATGTATCTCTGCTGTTGTATAATTCTTTTGGGAAGACCTAGAAGAGATATCACTGGGTCAAATGGAATATCTATTTTTAATTTTTTGAAAAATCTCCATACTGCTTTTCATAGAGGTTGTACGAGCTTACCATCCTATAGCAATGTGAAAATGTTCCCTTTTTCCTACATTCTTGCCAGCATCTATTGCTTTTGAATTCTTGATATAAGCCATTCTCACTGGGACAAGATGGTATCTTAATATTGTTTTGATGTGCTTTTCTAATAGCTAAGGATGTTGAACATTTTAAAATGTATTTCCTGACCATTTGTAGTTCTGAGAACTTTCTAACATTTCATTTTTTGATTTTTTAATTGGGCCTTTGATTTTGAGGGTTTATTTTTCTCGTTTTTTTTTTTACATATTATAGTTATTAGACTGTTTAAACAGGAAATACTTTAAGTGCAAAATTTTTGTCACATTTGCGTATAGTGTCTATTGCTGTCATTAATATTAATAGATAAAAGCTTCATGTAGTAGGGTATAATTCAGTAGGGCTATGATAGAATAATACTGAGAAATAATAAAAAACACAAATTAGTTTCTTGGTTCTGTAAAATTCCAAGGGTACCACATTTAATTCTTTTAAAGTTTGAATTGAGACATAATTATACAAATACATGGGCTCTAGTGTGGTAACTCGTGAATATAATGTATAATGATCAAATCAGGGCGATCAGCATTTCCTTTTTAAACATTTAACATTTCTTTGTGTTGGGACGCTTCAATCTCCTTCAAGTTCTTTGCTCTTGTCAGCCTCGGCTCTGTAGAAGGTTAGAACTCATTCCTCCTATGTGACTATATTTTAATATCCATTGCACAACCTCCCTTACACCACCCTTTCTTTTAATAACCTCTAGTGATTACTACCAATTCTCTGCCTCTGTGAAATCAACTTTTTTATTTTCTACTCATAAGAGAGAACATGTAATATTTGTCTTTCTGTGCTTGGCTAATTTTCCTGAACATAGTATCTGCCAGTTCCATTTATACTGCTGTAAACGACAAAATTTCTCTTTTCTGACAAGTTGAATAACACTGCACTGTGATATTCAACTGTGGGTGGACAACTTGATTAATCCTGTATGTTGTTTATTGTGAATAATGTTGCAGTAAGTGTGGGACCTCCAGTGTCTCTTTCACAGATTTATTTCATGTACTTTTCTTTGACTACGTACTGAATCTTGGAACACCTGGATCATATGGTAGTTCCAGTTTTGAGTATTTGAGGGCTTTTTTGGTGTGGTTCCATATGAATTTTGGAATTGTTTTGTCTTCTTTTTGTAAAGAATCCCATTGGTATCTTATGAAGACTGACTCTCTAGGTTGCTTTGGGTAATATGGGCCCTTCGTCCATGTGCGGTCTTCCAATTTATGAACATGGGGTACCAATTTTTTGGTACACCCTCCTAAATTTCTTTCATCAGTTGTTTTGTAATTTTTGTTGTAGAAATGATTCTCTTCCTTGGTCAAATATGTTTCAGCTGTCATCATATAACTATTCAGATATGTTGACATAGAAATCGAGGATTCTTTAAACCTGTGGTTCTCATATCTTCGACACTTAGCTTACAAGAAAAGACGATAGAGAGGACTCAGTTCTTGGCCAGTATAGCTCAGAAATAAAGCACCTCTTATCTGTTGACAGTACCTTCACCCCACAACTGTGTGCCATGAGATAAATAGACTGCAGCCATTTCTAATAGGCCTAGAGGGACATTTAGGAATTTAATAAATACATATATGTAGGGAAAGGTGTCTCAAAGAAAAGAACATAGTGATAGACAAAAATAAAGTAGGAATTACAGGATCAATACATTTTAGATTTCAGCAGAACTACAGATAAGAGTAAGATAGATAAGAGTAAGACTTTGCGCTCCGTGTTATTGTGATAGTTCACGTGGCATTTCATTCAGTCTAGGTCTCTGTGTTCCCAAAGCCCAGCTTCACAGTCTACCTTACTCTTCAAGGCAAAATTGGTAAGCATAAAAATATCAGATCCCATTAGGTAAAGACTTAAAGTTTAAATTTTATGAGATATTCAGAAAAAAATGCTAAACAACTGTTGTTTAACTGAAATTCAGTTTTTCTTGGGTATCTTATATATGATTGAGAAATTGAAAATTTAAGGGTAAGAGGAGGTGTCCAAATCATTTTTTATTAGTTACAATCATAATTCTTTGTACTTTGAGTAAACATTTTGTGGATTTTTCCCTTTCCCAGTCATACTGTGCCTTTTTATTTCTGTTGACATAAAAGATTAATCCTGTAATAACTAGTATTTTGAGTTACCCCAAATGGTAAAAAGAAAAGATGCATTATAAAGAAACACATTTGACATTAAGAATAATCAGCCCACTAAGTGTTGGGGTTCAAGCACAAACTACGTATTCACAGATGGATATTTGTGGTAATATCAGCTCTTTCATTAGGAACTACTATGACTAGTTATTGTAATTATTTAATATTGTGGCTCATCAACAACAACAACTTGTTGTTGGTCCCAAGCTGAATTTTCATAACAATACTCTGCTTGTGGACCAGGATTTCTAAAACAAGCCAGTTATCTTATAAATATATAGTGATAATAAAGCAATGTTAGTACAGTGAAATTAATAGTAGCTGTACCAATAGTAATAGCATCTTCATTGATTGCTTATTTCAGAAGATCCACTTTTTAAATTATTTAATGTGATTTAATCTCATTTACTCCCCCAAAATTCAACATTTCCAGGGAGAAATGAACTAACTTGCTCCAGCATGAATAGCTGTTAAATTGAAAAGCCAGAATTACTTGGTGAAGGATCAATGTCAGTCAATCATAGCAGTTGGCTGCATTAATGAAAACTATCTTCCCAGTGGGACAGTGACTCAAAGTGTCAACTCTTGGCTATGGAAGCACAATTTTGGAGTCAATCAAATGATTCAGGTTAAAACATTGTTTCTTTGCATTTTCTAATTGAAAATTCAGGCACATGTTTACCTTCTACATACTCTTCTTAATTATGAAAGAAGGTAATACAACATCTATTTAAAAGGTTTATTGTATAAAATGAAGTGCCTTTTATTCAAAGAGCACAGCATACATGTGTTATTCATAAATAATAATTGATCTCTATATAGCCTTTCCTAAACAAGGCCTCAAAAAATTGGTTTAAGACTCAAAGTTGTTGCCTTTTACTAAATCCTTAGTAAAAGGCAAAAGCAATCTGAAGAGAAACTGGAATATGATATATTATTATTATTATAAAAATTTACTTCCCTTCAAACCGGGTTGTACAGAATTTATAGGTTCTTAGAGAAATGAATTTCCCAAGTTCGCATGCAGATGAAAAGGAAATCTCCGCTAATTTTCTATCATCAGTTGTTTATGGATTTTGTAATATCTTGCATATATGTTTAAAATAAATTATAGATACAGAAAAACAAATATCTCTAATAACACTAGAAATAAAGTAAAAATTTAAGCATTCCCCAATAGATGTAAGTTAAAAGGCACCAGTTAACATTGCAACATGCCTGAATAGATCAGTGCAATTACTCCAACCAATGACACAGGTCCGATGTGACACTCTTATTTTTCCTATCTTGGTTCTGTCCCTTTTGAGATATATGGCATTCGAGGGTTACATCAACATCTAAAAAACATGCCATCCACACTGAAGATAACATGTGACGAGACCCAGTAGAGAAACAAGTGAATGATGAATCTCAGCTTTGCCAAATTAAATACCAAAGCACATGCGTGAAGAAGTTTTGGGTTATTTTCAGTCTTAGCCACTGTCTGATTTTAACCTCATTAGAGACCTCAAGTCAGAGGCTTAGACTGGCTTCCCTTAGATTTTTGGCCAACAAAATTGAGAGAGATAATAAGCAATTATTATTGTTGCAAACCACTGGGTTTTAGGATAATTTCTTGCAGAGCCATAGTAACTCGACCAGGGCAATTGGAAAAAAAATGAATTATCCGTTAGGTTCAAACACTCAGAGAACTGAAGCATGTCTTAGAACATTCCATCCTTCAATCTAAGTGACCACTGTGATGGCAGGGCAGATATTGCCCAATCTGTGAGGTTTCCATTAATTCCTTGGGCTGTGGCAACAGTTTTGCCCTAAGAACTCCTGGCTCTGGAAGAATAAAATACGCTTTCTTCCTAATAGATTTTCCAGCAATTTAAGTTTTATTTCCACATCCTTTAAAAATAAGTGTAAAAATACATTCCAAGTCAGTCTTTCGGTCTTCTCTCAAGCGAGAAAAGGAGTGAGGGGAAGCGTAGCCTAATAAATCGAATTACTAGTCCTACCTTCTTCATGCAGGTGAAAGAACACAGGATGAAGATTTTTCATCTGGATTACATCAAGTTATAATATGTTGGTTTTAGTTTGAAGACTGCAATTGCCCTGCCAATGTTCTTGTTGTTAATATCTTAGTCATATAAAAAAAAAGTGACTGTAAACTTCCTATAAACTGGAATTGGGCAATTGTTATGGTGGATAATAGGCTATTCATATTTGCTGTTAAAAAGAAAAAAACGAACAAAAAAACGTACTTCACTAAGGTGATACAAAATATGAGGTCTACATAGAAAAAAAGAAAAAGCACCTGGCTAGGAGTGATGGGAATGAAAATAAATTGTGCAAATCCTTCAAGGGTTGAGAGTATGAAGCTCCCTGCAACCCAAGATGTTGAATAGCTGCTGTGTCGATGTGGAATTACTCTAGAGGGAATAGATTACTGAGGCCTTGGGCTGACACAGTGGACCCAGAATTGCCAAGACATGATTGCTAGGCCTGGAGGAAGCATTGAGGGGATTGAACGGGGACAAATTCTTTTTCCATGTATTCTACTCTGTTAGCTTGTGGAATCAGGAAAAGATAAATCATGATTTTCTTATACACTTTGCTTTTACAGTAACAGGTACAATGGATTGGATTCCTTTGGATCTAAGAGTAGAATTAAAAGACAGGGAATCAAAAACTAGGTTTGGATTTCTATTTCTTGGATCCAGTGAGTAAAGACCACTGCTTTATGGTTGATGTATAAAATCTTTCTAAAGACTCTCCACTCTAAACTCTTGAACTAAGTGACCAAGTAATTTCAAATAATTATTCTGGAATGATGCTCTAAATTAAGTAACAGTATTTTCCTTTTTCCTTAGTTAATAGAAATTCACAGTTAAGAGGAAGATACCCCACTCTCTATGCGCTTAGCAATATCTCATTTCTCTGTGCCTCAATCCCCATATCTGTATCATTCATTTTTTCTTGTTGAAGAGGCACAGTACCTGACACCCACAATTTAAAGGAGAGGTTTGATGTGGTCCCAGGTTTCAGGGAATTCAGTTCATGTTTAGCTGGATCCAAGGCAGAAAACTCATGGAGGAGGAGCTTAGCTGGCGCAAAGCTGCTTAGTTCATGATGGCCAGGAAGCAGAGTAGCCTAACAGCATTAGAGGAGGGACTGAGGACCTTATAGTACCCATGGCCATGCCTCCATGACCCACCCAGACATATGCAGAGCTGACTCTTTCTAACCTCAAGCAAATCCCATATCAATCAGGTTGACACTTAAGCGTTAACCATCACAACACTTTAAAAAGTAAATCGCCTGGTTCTACAGCAATGTGTTCTATGAGGAGTAAGTTTAATGAAATCTTTAAAGGTCTGGGACTACTAGTGTGCAGTAGTGTGGAATGCACATTTAGCCATCGTTATTGTGTTCAACTCTACCTGTCTAATTTATCCTATACTTACACAGTTTTCTATGTTGATTTTGGTCTGCTTCAATACTTTCTGTCTATGGGACAGTGAGTTGACTGTTTCCCTTGGGACTTTTGCTATCACAAGTTTTAGGTAGCAGTCTTCTCCTCCCTTTTTTTCTCCTGAAGCTTGAGCTAATTTGTCTGAAGTCTGACAAGGTCTTCTTCGTATACAATTCCTTAATATGGGCTAGGTAAAAATAACATAATATAATTATAAAGCCCCCACAATTCCTCAAAATCTGGGATATGATTGAATAAATAATTACTCTATGTTCTATGAGGCCACGGGCTATGTTCTTTGTTCTTCACCATTTTATAGTACATATAATACAATTTTTTTCTTTCTTATTTCTATGATAAATTACAGAACATTCTCACTGTCAGTAGCATTAGAAATTACACAGTAAGAATTCAATCTGAAAATGGCTTGTTTTAAATGGGTAATTTGAGTGAAAACTAATGAGAGCTCTATTTTGAATGGGGGACAGAGTTGAGGGAGTGCAGTCAGGTCTAGTGCCTTTCCTCAAGCCAAATGGAAGCTGGGGAGCTGAGATTACTCAATGGCATGAGGAAACCAAGGCAGCGTTACTGCACACCAGAAGGAAGATAGTTCTTCAGAGGAAGAAGCCTGAGAGTTGCATAGTGGTCATTGTGGAAGCACACCATCAACCTGTGTAAACTGGTAGAGAACCAACAAGTGAAATGAAAACCTTCCCATCCTGACTACCTAACTCTGGTGTCCTGCTAGTGTATCTCACTGCTAAAGCCAAAGGTGAATCTAGAGGAAAAGGGAGCCTATAAGACAGTCCCTGAGTCTCAGGCTTCTAGAGCATTCCAGAGTTGGGGAGAGGTGTGGAGACTAGATCTGGAGAGCAAATGGAAGATTTCCAGCATGGATTAAATATTGCCTTGAGATGTTTCACTGCCACATTTCTTCATTCTAAGTCTAACTTCTTCAGCTTAACAATTAGGAATTTAGCATATTCAGCCTGTCTTCCAAAAAAATATCCAGTGATTTGAAAATCACGGTGTCAACTAGTTCAGTAAATACTCACAGAACAAGCTAACTGTACAATGGTGCTTCCCCTCCTAACTCCTTGTACACTGGGAAAGGCAGGCGTGTCAACAAGTAATCAGGATCCCCTGTGTAACAGGTACCAGAATAGAGTTGGCATTAAGCACCATGAGATTCAGGGAATGTCTTTTGTGGTGACAAGCAGAGGAGATCAGGACAAATTTTACAGATAATTTCATAGTTAAAGTCATATTTTGACTGAAAGTTAAATGTCTTGGTTGGTTCTCTTATGGATCTTGTTTTAAGTCCCATTTCTAACTATTTTCTTAAGAGGCTCTCGACTTAGGGTAGACACTTTCTGACATGGATTCCAGTGATCCTCACTTACTGGTGTTTGTATCTTTGCGTAATCCCCACCCTTTGAGAAGAATGGACCTAGAGACTTGCCTGTAATGAACAGAATACCGCAAAAATGGTGAGACATAAACTCTGAGATTAAGTCACAAAACGACTCTGGCTTCTACCATTTTGTATCTCTCTGCCTCCCTCAACTCTTTGTGCTGAAAGTCAGCTATTATATTACAGTTATTTTGTCTCAGTCCATTCCTGATGCTATTAAAAAACTTGAGACTTGATAGTTGATAATGTTCATAAATTTCTGACAGTTCTGGAGGCTGATAAGTCCAAGATCAAAGAACCAGCAGATTTAACATCTTGTTTTTCTCTCTGGCTTCAAAATAGTGCCTTGTTCTTGCACCCTTGGATGAGACGGACAATGTCCTTGCCTAGTGGAAAGGATAGAAAAGCCAGACATTTACCCAAAGCCCCTTTTATAAGGACTTTTATTCTGTTTATTACTTAATCCCAAAAGACTTCATTTTTCAATACCATTACCCTGGGCATTCAGTTCACGTGAATTTTGGAGAGATACAAGCATTCAAACCATAATGTCCTGTTCCTGTTGTTGTTCTATCTAAATAGATATACTTCTCACAAAAATACATATATTTAATCTCAATATCTTCAAAAATCTCAACAAATGGCAGTATTTACTCAAAACTCTGAAGTCCAAGGTGTCATGGAAATATCTAAATAAGATAAAGGTAAGTCTCAAGGTCATTCTGCAGCCACTTTCTTCTCCCGGTTAAATCAAATAGATATGTGCCTCAAAATATAGTGGTGATTCAGCAGTAGGACAGGCACTCCAGTTCCAAAAGACAGCTGAGCAAGGTAGCGTGCTCTCAAGATTTTAATGTCAAATCATGAGAGCATCTAGGTGTGCTTGCTGCTGTCATTTATAAACAGATATCTGAATATGATATGACATTCTTTTATTGACTTTGAGATATAACCTGATATGCTATACTTAAAAGGCAGAGAATGAGTGAATGTCTCAACTAAGCAATTATCTGCAGTCAGGACAGTTGCAGATTTATCTAGAGAAATACCATGTCCCAAGAAAATCATCATGTTCATGCAGAGTGAGTAGGCTGGTCAACTGACCTCTAGAGACAGAAGTATGGATATTGCCTGGGGTTGATTAATAATGAAGAATTTTAGGCTTCTTCCAAATCTATTTTGATAAGACTCATAGGGAATTAATAGGCACACTAAAATCTGAGAGGGATAATTAAAGAAAGAATTGAGAATTTATATACATTAAATTTAAATTCTGGAAACAGTTCAGAAAATGTTTTTAAACATCTCTATTTTCCACTTCCTTTTCTCTTGCATCAACAACACATTACTTTTGGGAAAAACATTATTTGTGTCTCACTAGATTTTTGTTTTTCAGTTCATTATATTTATTCTGAGAAAGAACAAAGTGCCAACTACTTTCAGGAGCACATGGTACTGGTTGTTTATTCTCTTTTATCTCCCCTCAGTGCTTATGCAGTTCCTAATTAAATTTATTGCTTCGGGGACATCTTTGAATTTAGATACACTCAGGTCTCTAGAGAGTGATAATTACACTCACAAAAAATGTATCATAAGCAACTCATTATACAAGTATTAAAAGTTAGTTAATGAATGAAACTCTAGTAATTTTCATGAATGTTCTGATAATTTCAAGGTAGAAAACTATTATCACCAAATTTCTTTGGAAAAAAGATGAATAAAGTAGTTTTGTACTTTCTTTGGGGATTAAAATGCCCTTCTTTTTAATTTTTGTGGAAATGATTTCCTGATAATTTATGTAAACAATCCTAAGACAAGGAGTCAAAATCATAATCTAGGTCACTTGTACATCACGAGAGGTCTTGGTAAGTAAATTCTACCACTTCTGCACTGGATTTAACTGTATGAATTGTTTTCTTTTAATTTTGAGATACAATATTCATCCTACAGGATACCAGAACATTTAACTTTTGCATTTTGATTTTGTCCTCTTTAAAGCACTTTCTGTTATTTAGTGTTTTCAAACTGCTATTGGATTCATGGAATAATTGTCTGAATTTTCAATGTTTAAGTTGGCATCAGATCAAAAAAAAAAGAAAGAAAGAAAAAAGAAAATTCCATCCTCTGGCCACCAGCCAGACACAAATCTCAGATTCACTACTGGCTCATTACCTGTAACCCTGACTCTTAAGTGGAAAGCCAGGGTTGACTTCAGCTCAGGAATGAATGTATAGCTTTGTGGGATAATTAGGTTTTCTGGGCTTTGCTCTATTTCCTCCGTATTCTAGTTTCACCAATATAACTAAACAACAGAATTTTGTTAGACAAAACACTCACCGTTAAGGCTGAAATCAAGACAGATGTGAGTCTGCCTTTACTCTCCCATTAAGAGCTGAAAGACTTGGGGAATAATCATAAGAATTATATGTTTCTCAGTGTCGGTGTCTCTATCTATAACACAACAATAATGAGTATTCTGAAGAGTTATTGTGAGAATTCAAGGAATAAATATACAAAGTCCCAGAATGCAATGTTTTGCTATGTTAGTTTTCTCCTGCAAACTGTCACCATGGTGGATATCCATGATACTTGTGAAAAGATAGTACTAGCTGTCCTGAAAAAGAAAAGTCACAATTCTGTACATATGATTCTGTACTTAAGCAAGTTCATGTGTTTCCCATAATTATAGTTTATTTGAAAAATCTTGTTCCTTTTTTGGCCAAAATCTTAAATTTCATTTGGGAGGGGGAAATAAAAGAAACACATGCTGTGACTTGTCCTGGGGCGATTTGATCTTCTTTAGACAGACCGTATCAAAATGCTATTGTTTGCACGTGTTGTACATATAAGAGCACCTGGATGCTTATACCAGAGCCTTGCTCAGTCTTGAATACTAGTTGGAATTTTTCTCATGCATAGCATATAATTAATTTCCCCTCGACAGATATTAAGATAGGTGAAAAGTCAGAGTTTTCACAAAAATGTAGGTGGATATTCTATCCTCCTCATTAGAAGGACCACATAGTCAGGTGTTTTGGAATCAGAATGCTTGTCCTTCATGATTATTTGATACTTAACAAGTCTTTATCAGCCTTAGATTTTCATCTTTATAATAATAGTAATGATAATGATAACATGATACAGTCAAACATTCAGCGATAATGGTAACTATTGTAAGCATTAATCAAATACTTCCTATCTCACAATCCGCAAATATTCATAATGCATTATGATACTCACTATGATGAGATATTAGTAATAACGTGGTTTTTAGATGTTGGAACTGAAGCTTAGAAAGGTAAATGCTTTAACTGTGATTATCCAAAGATAAACAAAAACCTAGAGTGTGGTTCATAGTGTGTATTTTTACGTACCTGCTTGCACTGTTCTCCACAAAGTGAGCCCAACAGCTTGTATTTGTTTCTCAGAGCTGTAATTAGGAGCTAATAAGTCAATGCAGAAAAGATTACCTTTCAAACTACAAAGCTATATAAGCTTGTTACTATTTATGTTACCTGATGACGTTGGCCTCTTAAAGTAAAATCTACTTTAATATCAGAAAAGCTTCAGTAGGAAAAAGTCCTGCAATTCTACTTTTCTGAGAGTTTCCATAATTGTACGTTTCAGACATGTTAGTTTCCTATTCAAATCCACTTCCAAAATTCTTCTAAGAATTAAACTTATAAGTTAATTCAATTTCTTCTATGCTAGATACATATTTTGTCATTCTTGCTCTGTATATAGGGAAGTGGGCTGTTCTGTCAGTCTCCTAGAGCTAGCTGTTGCCACAAATCACTGTAAATGTCCTATCTTGAAACAACAGAAACATTTCTCACAAAACAAATCATTCCTTTCCATGTGATCTAGAAGTCACACTCTTTGGTAGCTACATAAATTAATTGAAAACATGTGTTCACACTCAAACCTTCATAAAATATTTATGGTGGTTTTATTCGTAATGGCTGAAACTTGGAAGCAGCCATCCTGTCTTCAGTAAGCAAAATGACAAATACTGTCTATACAAGCAATAAAATATTATTTAGAGCTAAAAAGAAAATAAGACCTCAAACCATGAAAAGAGAAAAAGAAAATCAAATGTGCATTACTAAGTGAAAGAAACCAGCATAAAATACATATACGTAAGGTGGATGATTTTATATGTGCGTTTCTCCAGGTTGTGATATTCGCAGGCAGTTGTTGAAACGGTATTCTGGTTATATTCTGAGAGTATTTTTGGGTAAAGTTAAACTTTAGATTGGTGAACTGGGTAAAGAGGTCACCTGACATAACATGGGTGAGGTGGGCCTTATTCAATCATTCGAAGGCCTGACTGGAACACAAAACCTGACCTTTTCTTAAGTAAGAGAAAATCCTTCCTACCAGACAGTCTTCTAACTGACACATAGAATTTTTTTTCTTTTTGCTTTTGGACTTGAACTGAAACATTGGTTCCTCTTAGGTCTTTAGCAAATTCATTGACCCTGTAGATATTTGTGATATTTGCTCATTTTTGTGACTGCATAGATGAAATTTTTATAATAAATCTCTTAATCCCTCTCTGTGTAAATATGCTCCCTATTGGTTTTACTTCTCTGGAGACTCCTGACTCTTTCAATAGTATATAGCTCAAACTTCATTACATTTATTCTGGAAAAAGTGGAACTGTAAAGTAAAAAGATTAGTGGCTTCCAGAAGCTAAGGGGAGAGAGGGGCAAATAGAGCACAGAGAAGCTTTAAGGCAAGAAAACTGTCTGGTATTCTAATGATGGACGGATACCAGTACACATATTTTTTCCCCAAACTAGAGAATCTACAACACCAAGAATGACCTGCCAGTAACTATGAACTTTGGGTGTTTATGCATCCATATAAGTTCATCAGCTAAAACAAATAATACACAGTTCTAATGTGGGAGGCTGAGGTGGAAGGCAGTTGTATATTCAAGGGCAGTGCAGACGCCATCGAGAGACTCTGTACTTTCCAGTCAATTTTGCACTGAATGTAAAACTACTATTTAATAAATCTATTGCAAGCAAACAAACAATCCAACAGATAAATACACAGAGAAAAAATTTCTGTCTCAGTATGGAGGCCAGAATTTGAAACAAAGCCTATCAGCAAAGCTCTACCATCCAGTGGCTCCAGTGGCCTCTTCTAAGTTGTGGGCCTGTGTGGTTCCTTGACTTCATTACCCCACCTCTGTCAATCCCACGGTCATACTTCCTACTGCGTTCATTTCCCCATTATCTATGTGTATTACTCATAAGGACACTTGTCATTGATTGCCTGCCTGATGAAGCAGGGCAATCTTATCACCCCAAGATGCTTAGCTTAATTATTGCTGCAAAGATTGTTTTCCAATAAAATATTATTTATAGGTTTAAAGAATTAGGATATGAGCCCATCTTTTTTTGTGAGATAGTATTAGATTCATTGGAATGATCATTCGTGCAAGACTGTTGAGAAGACATCAAGGAAAATCTACTCAATAAATTTCCAGAAAGGTCTTTTTCTTTATTCTTCTTATAATAAAAGGATGCATGAAAAGTAATTAATTTTTCTCTTCTATAACTGTTATAAAAGGACAAACTTCCAAAAGCAGTAATAGCTCTCTTGGTGCCAGGGGTGACAAGCTTAACGATATGGTTGAGCTGCTGAAACAAGGATGTATTTTATTCCATTTATTCTTGTAAATGAACATGTGCCTTAAGTTGTTGAAAGTGGTATTTTTGATTATTTGCATCTCAAAGCTTCTTAACCATTAACATGTGAAAATATAAATGAAAGAAAAAGAAAAACTTATGTGATCTTCAAAGTATAGCAGGCTTAGAATTTAGGAACATGAGCAATGTGTTCAGTATTTAAAGTTGGTTGGCAAGAAAATGGTTTGAGGATTATTTTTTGAACAAAATCAGAAGCAATCTTACCTGTCCTTAAGAATAGGAGTGCAAAGAAATAGCCTTGCTAGGCAATAAAAATAGTTAATATCAACTGCTATACTATCAATTTTATAAGGTCACTTGGAGTTACATAATGATTAAATGGAATATAGAAAGCAGGAGAGACAGAGTGTCAAAGCTTTAAGATCCAAGCCTCAGAAGCTTTAGGATTGCTCTGTGGTGAAGTTCAGGAACCAGATAGCTGAGAGTAAGAGTGATGATTTATTATGTATTAGCATTAGTAGATTAAAACCCAAGTTCTAGATACATCCAAAGGCACAAACATGAGTCATGTGTTACTGTTGCCCACAATAGTTATCATTCCTTTAAGGAAAAAGCACATTCAAACGGGGATAAACTAAAAAAGCGTCTAAAAGCAATAGATCCAGGAGCTCAGACTGGAGAAGACAATGAAATGAAAGTCGTGGAAAATTAGGGAGCGAGGCAACCCCGGAGAGCAAATCTGGCTCATTGTCATTTTGTCTAGTATGAGCTTTATTGTGAGTAATCACCCTGTTACTTTCAGCCACTAAAATGAAAAACTCCTTGAAATACTTCCAACTCTATAGCCTATGCATCACTTTACTGAATTATCCTTCTTCCTTAAGATTCATACAGCAGTTTACAGCTGCAGTTGATACAGTTTTTAATTTAAAAGTTTTGTAGTCAAGACATGAATACGCCAAATGGGAGAGCTCAGATATTTATATGGAGCAACATGTGAAAACTATTGTCAAGTAGACAGGGGCTGAGGTAGTATTGCATAATTGGAGTCGGATTGAAAACAAATCTTATGTAATAAAATGCCAGTCAAATTTCTGCTCCTCTTCCAACCACCTTTGGCTCCATTAGCAGTAATAAAAGGATGACCCAGACAAGTTCCATTGTGAACTGTCTGACAGCCCGCCAGGGGAGGCTTGTGAAGATTATGAAATAACCCTCCATCATGAGGTTCAGGGAGTTGTTATTTCCTCAGTGTGACTAAGTGAGCTTTAATTTTGATTGCTGTTGGATTTTACAACTCTCAACACCTGCGGTTCCCGGGTAGACCTAAGAAAAGCCTTTTGCAAGTTCTTTTTCCTGTCTATAACTGCATAAATAGAACTTCATTTCAAGGGAGCCTTGGAACATCTTCCCTTAGGAAGCCAACAGGACTTTAACCTAAGTACTGAATTAGCTCTTGAGTCTGACAGCCAGAGTATTTTTCCCTTTCTCACTGTTGTCTTTATTCAGTGTTTCTCAGAGTTGTCTACACAATTACACATATCCCGGAAAGTAAGGCAGGGTTCCATCCTCAACTTCTAGTCATGATGAGTTTGCAGGAGCCCAGGCCTCGCAGAGTGAATCTTTGCCTTTTTAAGGTGGAGTCCTCCATATCTAGCTAACAACCTTGATTATCATTTCTCCAGTCACCAGATGCATAATTCTATAGCTTTCTTCAGGATATGAAGAATAATTTCTGAACAGCTTCTAGTTTAAGTGTAAAGATCAGGAAGCCTCTGTTTTGAAAAGAATAATATGATACTTATTCAAGAGCATACCATTACTTCATAATAACATTATAGAGTAATATTCATATCCCCTTTAATCCTCACCTTCACCTTACTCAGTGGGCATTACACTTCTTCATTTCCCAGCTGAAAAGGGTACCCTCTGAAGGCCAACGACAGATAGCATCATGTTCCGTGAGATGCACATGCAAGTCCCTCTGCTCTTGTTCTCTCTCTCCTCCACAGTACTGTGGAATTTACTGGGGCCCCATTTGACCTAACTGTGCCATCTGTGCTCTCATATAGATCTCCCAATAGAAGTCCCTCTACAGCCAGGCAGTAATATGCATTAGAGAACATTTTCTAGATGGCCTTTTAAGGCACTCATTAGTCCAGATCTATTCATTGGAAAAGGCAATGAGACAAGTTATGATACTGAATTTTGGATTTTTGTCAACTTCATAATAGTTTTCATATGCTATCCAAAGTATGGAACTAGAAGTGTGATGTGTAGGCAGTTTGGGCTCAGGAGAAAACAACATCTTCATTTAGAAAGGGTGGAAAAACTGGAGAGAAGTATGAGTTTGAATTAGAGAAAATAAAGTGGAAGCTCCTGAAGAGGCCACAAGGATGTTGGCTATTGAGAAGACACAGGGAAATTTCAGTATCTCAATATCCAAAAAGTGTTAGGACCTACATCTCACTTAGGTTTCAACAAGACATTGAAAGTATGCGAGATGGATGGGGAGACCACACAGGTGTCATCAGGAGACTTTGTTCTAACAAAAGGACCGTGCCTTTCATGTATTACGGAAGTGCTATGTTATGCACTCAGCAGACTGCTTGTATCATCTTCCCTTTTTCTCACACTATTCCCAAGACAGCGTAGTATCATATATGTTATTATTCAATAAGTAGACACAAATGAATTCCCTTGAATTCCTTTGGTCTTTATATTTGAATATTCTGAGATTTAAAATGGAAGAAGATACCACTCTCAAATGGTAATATGTTTATATCTTAGGTCATATTCTACAGTCTTGTGCAATACACACCCAAATGAAAAGCTGGTTTCTAACAGGTGCCCCAGGTGTCGATCCATATGTGCTAATGGTTTGAATGTTTATATGGTGGATTTAAAAATTCTGCACCTCTCCCCCCCCCCCCCCCCCCCCCCCCCCCAGGATTTGGGAAAACATTGCCTACTGTTCTATGTCAAACATAGCCCAGGATGGAGGAAAGATGGCTTAACAGTAGCCCATGTTAAAAAAAAAATCCAAAAATTTACATAATTTTTAAATGAGAGAACTTTTTGTTTTTTTTTGGAGACAGGGTCTCCTTCTATAGCCCAGACTGGCTTTGGACTCAAGGCAATCCTTTTGCCTCAGCCTCCCAAGTGCAAGTGCTGGGAATAATTTTTAAATGAATTTATAGTATGAATATGTTGCAATGCAAGTTAATTTAGAATTTTAAAGTATATCCACCAATATTAAATAAAGTTCCCCAAAATACATAAAATGCTTTAAAAATGGATAGTCAGGCCTATTTATTTTCTTATGAGTCCTAGACACTAAATTATTATGGTTAAGCTCAATTATGTCAACATGATTGACTTCAGAGCCACCCAAAGTAATGCATACTTCCGGATGTGTGCATTTGCACCACGGAGGTGTGACTTTAAAAACTATCAATATCTACAGTTCCTGGTTCCTTCCTCTCAAACGTTGTTCCCCTGTTCTCCTTCCTGGTCACCACAAACTAAGCATCTTTGTCTCACCATGCCCTCCCACCATAGTATTTCTGCCTTGGGGCCAGGAAAATGAATCCTGACTTTCTAAATGAAATTGAACTTTTCCTCTCTTAAATTGCAAATATTGGATAATGCATCCCGGAGACAAGAATGTTTACTCATACATAAGCCAAAATGGCTGACCCGAGTATCAAGAACCGTGCTATGAGGAAGTTAAATTTCCTGTGATGTTCAGGAACTCAGAGGATCCTCTTGTAGCTTAGCCTGTGTCTCAGGGCAAATTCTAGTTTACTTCAAGTTCAAGGATGCGTTTCCTTTGCTAGAGATTTCCTATAAATCCAGCCTAACTTGCCCAGTCACAAACATTTTGTTCATCTAATATCTGGAGAGTTCTGGTACTTGGTGTGGATGTCAGAAGTTCTTTAAATGGCATTTTTGAGCAGGAGATATAATTTTTCCTTTTCGTTGCCTTTTCATGAATCTTAGCATCTGGGAATAGCTCACTGTTGAATTAAATTAAATGCGTCAAATCTGGGAGGAAAAAAAAACATTGGTTCAACATAACACTTAGCATCAGTGGTGGATTTGAGAAACAGAACCTATCCTATTGAAATTTTTTATTAGACGATCTATTCTACAGTTTATTTAATTCATTCCAGGCCCCTGAGTCAGTATAGTGTTTATAGTTTTGAGTTGAGTAAAATAAAATCTTTCAGGGACATATCAATATTTCCATTACATTCCTTCTTTTTTTTACTTAAAAGTACACAAGTTTATTAGTATGTCCATAAAATTAATATGCTGCTGAAATCTGGCACAGAGCTATAAGGCAAATGTTTACATATCCTTTCAAATATTAATTCAGTTGTTTCTACTAAATGGTAAGCCTGCCAAGCATGGACATTCTCAATTTGTAATCTTTTCTAGTTAATTTATTTGTGCTGTTCTTCCGATGACTAAATCTAGCTAAGAAGTAGCACCTGAAATGGGCAGGAAACCCTACGAGTCTGAGAGGGGAGTTTATTAACTGTGCAGAAGCTTCCAGATCGAGGTCATCTAAAAAATGGAGACAGTCAAATAGGGTAGGTATAGTCAGGCAGGCAGAATCAGTTGCGCCAAAGTGTGCACCCTGGTCTCTGCTAATTGTGCATCCACTGTTAGGCGGTGGCTGGTGATAGCTTCAAGGCAGGTACACAGAACAGAGGTGTTGGTGCAGTGCTGATCAAACTCTGACCTCTTTGACTGATCAATGGGGAGGAAGCCAGGTCTCCACAAATGGTTAAATTTGGGTCCTTGATAGGAAGGCCAGTAAAATGAGGCACCAGGTGACGGAGGAGCCACTAAAGTTAGGAGAGAAAAAAACACGGTGAGCTCAGAGATGATAAAGACCCAAGAAGACAGTCTCTTCTTTTGTCATCTCTTATCCTGACCTGCTTAGGATGAACCTTGTTCTTCTGTGGTCTCCTCCCATAACATCTAGTATAGAAAAACTTTATCAGAATTAGAAGAATTATTTGATTTGAGATCTGCCCTCACCACTCACTAGCTATTTGGTTTTGAGATGGGCCTTATTTTCCAAATACTTATATCTTCATTCATAAAGTAAACATCTAGTAAAGGCTGCAGTAAATCCATAATGGGACTAAGTTCTACTCTGCTTATGGTTATGGTCATGATACGAACAGATACATATGGAACTACTTGGGAACAGTATTGTGTATATTACTGTTACTAAAAACAATAACTATGAGCACCTATAAGGTACAAATTACTGGGGAAAATTTGATGAGAGATATATTACCTAATCTGTACTGTATATTGAATCCTTTTCCTATGTTGATTCCGCAGATAAAGAACCAAAGATTCTGAAAATTTCAGTATCTTTCCCAAGGTGCTAGTTCATCATTAATTGACCTTATAGGTTCAGAAAACAAAATCTCAGGTGGCTTATATTTTGGTAGATAATGACAAACTGATTTTAAAATTGACGTGAAAGCAGTGAATCCATTTTGGGCAAGAAAAATGGAAAAAGGGATATGGAATAATTTATTTCAAAATTAGCTGCTTGAAGCTACTGTAATCCGGACACTGTGGTATTGACATCGAAATACATACATAGATCACAAAAACAGAAAAAAAATATAGCAACAAAGGTTTGTGTTTGGCCATTCGGTCTTCTACAAAGAAGACAGGGTATAATCTATTGGGAAGGAAAAGATTTTTATTTTCTGAAAAATTCAAGTAGTAATTATTGGTCCAAATGGAAGAAATTGAGTGTCGATTTCTACCTTCCGTTATATTAAGGAACTTAAACATTTATTATTAATCTGAACATAAAATTTAAAACTATGAAACTTCTTGGGGCAATTTTTGTTACCTGCAGGTACACAATGTTTTTTTTTTGTCAAAAATGTATTAAGTATAAAAGAAAAAAATACAACATAGACTTTTAAAATTAAAAACATATTAATGAAAAGGCATTACTAAAACAATGGAATAAAGGTACAGATAAAATAAAATTGTAATATATATATATATATATATATATATATATATATATATATCTGAAAAAAGGGTTAGCCTGAAGATGCATAGTGCAATATTCTAACTAAATAAGAGAAACATTATATAAAAATATTTGAGTTTCTGTAATAGAGTGAGCCTATAGAATTAATGTATGGCATTAAAAATAGGTTGATGGGTGCCTGAAGTACTGAAAAGAAAGAAAGGAAGGAAGGAAAGAAAGAAGAAAGGAAAAAACACTATGGATGTTGCCCAGTGGTAGTGATGGTCTCCCATTTACGTTGCTTTAGGTTCAATCTTCAGTGCATATGCCTGCATACACCCACACGCGCGCACACACACACACACTGCAAAGTGGGAAGAAAACACTTTCCACGCCAATGGAAATTAACTATTTTTTTTCACTGAGTAGCCCAGGCTGGCCTCGAACTCACAGCAATCTTCCTGTCTTGGCCTCCCAAGAGCCGCCATGCCCAGTTTAGGTGGCTGAGGAATCGAACCCAGGGTCTTGCACTTGCTATGTAAGCGCTTTCCCCTCTGTGCTACTTCTTGAGCCTGGAGGTTAGCTATTTCATCAGTGATTATCAGTGATAAAAATGTGTAACTTTTACAATTCATGAAAATGTACATGAAAAGGGTCAGTTTTATCACAATTAAATTAAAATTTTATAAGGACGATTTTAGAAGTTGACCAAAATGTTCAATAACTTGAATGCATACTATTTTGAGGTTGTTTTCGGGTCTGCTTTTATATGTGAGCAGTGAGAATTATTCATTAAATAGAGAAAAAACATTCAACTTGCAATTTGTTCTGTGTGGTTATGTCATTAATGGTAATATCATTCATGGGAGCTGAATAGTGGAATAATCAGGAGAAGGGGCAGCCTTGGAAAAATAATTTAGCCTAACTTTTTCAAATGTTAATATTACTTGTATATGAAATATACAAATACAATGATTAGCAAAGAGCTTAGTGAGTGGATAAGCAGATCATTGGAGATATCTTGGCTGTATGTACAGATTCAAGAGTCAGAAGTACAAAAGTCAATTTAGCCATCGAGTGGGTGGGGTCACCTGGGGAGAATGTGAGGTGACAGATTAGAAGGCTTCGAGCACAGCTGGAAAGAACAGGTGGTTCAGAGCAGAGAAAGAGATGTCTGCCAACGAGAATATGTTTGTATTGCTAGACAGCTAGAATATAACCAGGAGAGTGAAGTGTCACATAAATTAAATTTGAAGAACGCCATGGATGTTAAGAGATACACACCCTGCCTGACTTCAAGGGGGCCGAGATACTTGACGTCCTACTCGGTGCTGGAAAGGAAGGGAAGGGGCGTGCACGTATCACTGATGTTTCCGTGCTTCTCAGTAATTTCCTTTTTCTATTTTTAGCCCCTTACCTCATCCTTGTCTTCTAGTCTACATTAATTTTGGTAGATTTCATGACTCCCAAGGAATCTTTTTTTTTTTTTTTTCTGTATTCCTTTGACCCGGTACTAACAAGCCCAGCAGTAACTATCGATCATGTCAAACAAAATTTTATAGAATTATTTATCCACCAACAAGATACTCTTTTTCATTACTTAGAATTAAAAATTGAAATTCTTAACTTAATTCTTCTTTTAAGTTCTTTAGTGAAATTGAGAACGAAGTAGAACTAAATGACTCTAACTTATTTTCTCTAAATGGAAACCAGATAATTATGATGAATATATCATTTTGTTAGAGTTATAACTTTCTGTATCATAGGAAATCATTTATATTTGCAAGATGAAAAGATATTTTCCAAGAAGCTTTATCATTTACAATTTTAGGATTGAGTATATGATTCCTATAATATTAATGTAGTCAGAAGCAGAAGTAATTTTTCAGATAACTTGAGATCAAGTTCCTATGCTGGAGAAAGAGAAAAAAATGTGTATCTGAGACTCATTCTAAGTCTGAATATGGTTCGCATTTTGTTAATACTGATGCATTTAAAGGTAGTAACATTACGTTTGAAAGCTTGCTCACAACGAGGGAAAATTTTTCCATTGAGGCCTCCAATTGAACTCTGTTTTTTTTTCCTTCTTCTTCTTTTTTCTATCCCATTTCATCCAAGGGATAAATTGGCATCTTTTCTCAAGTTAGCACCAAGTGGAAAGAACATCATCCTGAGATCCAGCAGATTCATGTTCTAATCCCATTTCTTCCGTTAGTCTGCAGCGTAATCTTGGACAAGCTGAAAGCACTTTACATAGCGCAGTGGAAGAATCTCTCATAAACATGCCAAGCCGAAAAGGAAAAACAAAAAAAAAAAAGGAGCTTTGCCAATTTTTAATTTCATATTTGACTTTGAAATGTAGGTTGCTTTTTAAAAATAAGTAAGACAAAATATTTCCATGTGAGAAATAGATCACTTTATTGTAATTTTTTTAAATAATGAGAGAAAATAAAGAAATAGACATTTCAAATATAGGTATTTCAAGATGTCTTCTGAGCCTACTTCTGTAGAATGTTTCAATCATGCATGCAATATCCATTGAGCCACAGGTAGAAGACTTAAATCACACACATTCTCAGTATTTTTATTCTATATAACTAATTGAAGTTGTCTTTCTTACTTTCAATATATAATATATATTCTTTCACAATGTGGCTAAGCCTGTATCACCTCTTCCCATGAGCACAATTACCACCCTAGACGGGCCTACGTGACTAAATCCTTAATTTCTTCCTTGATCTCTAGGTCTTCGGCTCTTCTCCACATTTAATCTAGCTTCTTATGTAGGCTGCTTAAAACTTAAGTCAGTAGGAAAAAAAGTATGGGGGAGGCACTCAGGACACTGGCCAGGGCAGGTTTTTTTTTTTTTGTGTATGACCTCAAGACCACAAGCAACCACAACAAAAGTCAGATAGTGACTTAATGATTCTATGTGCTCTTCAGTGGATGATTAGATTAAGAAAACATGCCCACAAAATGGAATATTACTGGGAGCAATGTGGATGGAGGTGGAGGATGTGATATTCAGTAAATTAAGTCCAGCACAGAAAGACAAGCACGTTCTTATTAAACACGGAAATCAAGAAAGTTCATTTTACTTAATCTGTCCAAGTACTTATTAGATGTTTGTTGCCAGAACTGGAATGGGGGGGCGGGGGGCAGGGCAGTAGGAAAGGGTGGTTCACGAATACAGGATGCAATTGAATAGGAGAAATAACTTCTAAAGTCTTGTAACCTAGTAGGGTTATTATGGACCATGATTATGAATTGTAGATTTTAAAATAGCCAGAAGAAAGAGCTTTTAATATTCTCAAAGAAACACACATATTTAAAGGATGCACCCATTGTTATGATGTAATCATTATACATAGCATACATATATTGAAATATCACATTGCTCCAATAATATGTACTATTATTATGAATCAATTTAAAATTAAAAAATTAAATCACCTCTTATATGTAGGACGCAAGGTTAGATTCTAGCTGATATGCATGACATAAAAAGGAATTATGAGACAATACATCCATTTCTTCCATGTTATGTCCTACCACTCCTTGTCTAGCTAATGCTATAGAAGTATTGAGCTGCTTGTGATAAATAATATGTCAATTTAAAACATGTATTATTAATCTAGAATACAGTTTCCAGAGAGATAGCTAAATATTGTACGTCTCCTATGAATTATTCTTGCCAAAAATGTATAACTTGGATCTGATTTAGGTGTTTTAAACTAACCAGACGTTTCGGAAAATAGCAGATTGAAGAATCACATAAAGAATCAGTCATCAAAATGTAGACTTCTGGAAAATTGAAGAAAAAAGATCTCTTTTTTACCAAATACATTTTAAGAGAAAAACATGATGCTGGAAAATGTATATATTGAAAAAAACTTAAGGCATATTCAGTGGTACTATGCAAATTTTACTTGGATCTGGAATCGGAAAAAAGTAAATCTCACAAAAACTCACAATATTTTGATAAATTGCAGAACATTTGAACACATCAAGTAACAAGAAACTCATTTTAACCTTTTAAATGTGCTAATAATATTTCAGAACTTTTAAAGTTATCAGCATTTAAAGACAAAGGAAACGGTATGAAGCTAAGACCTGGCTTCTCCATAATTTGCTTTTGGGAAATAAATGGGAAGAGAAATAAAGTAAGATCAGCCAGAGGATGATAATTATTTAAGGATGAGGATGCTCATACATAGTTTTTACAGTTTTAAATATGTTCAGGATGTTTCATACGGTCAAATGAAAAGACGGTAGGTGCCAAGTGTTATACAAGTGAATATAGAAATGAATAGACAAAATACATAATCACTGGGAAGTGAAAAGCTCACAGAGAATTGTTATTTAGAGTATTGTAGAAGAGCTAGAATATAATTAAAAGTAGAGCAAGAATGGGCCACTGCCATGGAGACAGCCAAGAGCATTGGCATCTGGTGTGTGGCTTCTCTTCTTTACAGAATCGTAGCTAAGAATCACTGCAAGATATTAAAGGCCTGTATGCTGTAATTTTGGGCCACAATTTCAAATGCTGTGTCCTATCATGGACTGCACGTTTCTATTCCTTGACTACATGAATGCATAGAGGTAAAACCACCTTAAAATGAGTATACTTTTTGAAAAAGAATTTTACAAAAGAATTTCAGCTAACTAAATACAATGTTTCCAAGGATGTAGTAATAAGATGTTCATCAGAGCATGGTGCCTAATATCGAGTAGAGGCCTGGGGAGGCAGCTTTGTGATGGGAGCACTTACCTAGAAAATGTGAGGCCCTAGGTTTGATATCCCAGCACTTTATTATAGCTGGGCATCACCATAAACCTGAGCTGCAATCCCAGCACTTGGAAGGCTGAGGGAGGAGGATTGCCATGAGTTCTAGGCCACGCTGGGTTACATAGAGAGTTCATGACCAGTGTAGATCAAAGAATGAGACCTTATCTCTGAAAAAAATAAAATAAAAAATACAGTATTGGGTGTTTGTCAATGAAATGACCAATGTGATTAAGATAAAAATAATTGATTAAACAATATTTATAGAGTGAGATGTATATGATATAAAATTATGTGAGTATATTCTTATGTGTATGTGTGTATATGTGCACACATATAACATGGTGAAACTACATTTTAAAATGTGGAACAAGTTCCTTTCCATTCTTCCCCTTCTATGAATGAACACAAACACTTTCTAAGATCCAAGAAATTTTTCTTAGGTTAGGAAGTCAGTAAACTTTTTCTTTAAACAGTCCTGAAAATCTGCAAGATTTGTTTCCAATAATAATTTTTAAATTCAGAAGTGCAGATTTAGATGTCCCTTATAAATGGAAATTACCATTAGATATTGTAATATATTCATATTTTCATTTGTGTTGCACAGGTAGTTTCTGTACTCATTAGAAGCTTAATAGTATTAATACAAAAAATGAAATCAGAAAGCTAATTCTGAATCTCTTTGTGGACAAAAAGAGAGGAAGGATTAAGAGAAACTGTATGAAAGAGATGTTAGGTTGTAAATCCCACTGCAACCTCAGAGTTGATAATGGAGTGCTCTTCCAGGCCAAAAAAGGGATACAAAAACCCAACAATGAATACCCTTTTGTGAGTAAAATAACAGTATTGTAAGATGTTTTTGAAGTAAGAAGTTTCCAGAATGAAGCTGAAATCAGAGGAGATGGTTATTTTAGAGATCTTAGGAGACACGAAGGGAAAAATGAAGGAAGAATTTGCCTTGATAGCCAGGGAAATAAATAGTTATTAAGGAAGAACTGAGTATTGCCATTGAAAGGCAACACAAGACTTCAAGTGAACGAAAAACCAGAGCAGAAGCCACAAGGACCAGGAGTTGGTCAAGTCAAAGAGTTGGGAGAGTGGGAGGATGGTTGATGAAAGGCTAAGACCAACATGGGAATGGGACACCTGGTGTTGATTAAAAGGAGAGAATTTCATGGAGCAGCCGACAGAATGAGAAGTTTAAGAATCTCTATCCTCAGTTTACTTCTCTTATATGTTTCAGTCATAATTAGTCCTTTCCTTTGTTTTTTGAGATTTTCATCTTTCTCCTGTACCTGCTTTTGACAATTAGAGCGTTGAGTTGTATTCTTTTCCTTTAGCTGTCTCCTGGGTAAGCTAATGTGCATTCGTGATTGCTTACACATTTGGTCTAGCTTTCTTCTGCTTGGAACAAAAATTCTGCCCTTAAACCTCAATTCCATGATCTTGACTATCTGATAGTTATTACTGATTAATGAGGCTTAAGGAAAAGCTATTTTCTTTTTAGTCTATCAGGAATTTGTTGCCATAAACGTTCTCATTCCATTGTTCCAAAATTTTCTGTTGTTACTCCTCACCATCAACTTGTGTCTTCATTTATGTGACTCTTAGATCAGGCTAGGTTTTGTTGCCTTAATGACACTTTAGTCATATGAAAGAGAAGTAAACATATAGTGAGCAATGTGTGAAGACTAAAGTTGTGTTACCATAAACCAAGTAACTCCCAGAAGTGAGGAGAATATCAAGTGTCTTCAGAGGGTTGATGGCCTTATAATTGCTTGATCTCAGGCTTGTAACCTCCAGAACTATGACGCAATAAATCATTGATTTTTAGGCTATACAGTTCATGACATTTTGTTAAGCTTGTCCTAACAAATATAGCATCCTCCAAGTGCCTCTTTGAAATTCTTCCTGTATGACCACATATTTCCACTTTTCTTCAGAACAATGTGGTCAAATAAGTGTGCCGCAGTACTTTTGGTAGAGACTGGATGTTTTGCTTCTCAGTTGCTAGCTAAATGTTGAACACTTGAAATGTGACTACTGAACCCAAGAAACAAACTTTTAAATTTAACTTAGTTGTAATTAATTTACATTTGGCCTAAATAGTTACAAGTATCAAGCACCTACCATGGAGTGATAAGTAAAGAGTTAGACATTTGCTGTCCTGGAGACAGACAGTTGAGGGCTGAATGAAAACCAAAGAAGATATAATTATTTTTCATTTTCTTAATCATTAACTAAAAAGAAAATGCACACAAGCTTGTGGTTTCAGATTTTAATCCAAGAGAATGTAATAGCATCCTCTGAGTAAGCTGATAAAGTCCAAGGTCTGTACAAAGACCAAACCATGGATGGTTGATGGGTTGGAAAAACCTCAAGGTCTCATACTAAACAGAAAACATTCATCTAGGGTTTATGTAAGGGCTGTGCTTGCCCCAAAGTAGGTCAGCCTAGACCAATCTAGTTTTATGTAGCTTGCATTTAGTTCTGGGATTAGCAGTGTTTTAAGATACAGTAAGATGTGAATCCCAAAATTTGTCATTTGGTCTTATCCTGTTGATACGCCTTCTCTCAATGGCTGGAGTTCCACCAAATTGACAGGAAATAACAAGAAAGAGAAGCAAGATGTATTTTCACCCTTTGCCCATTTTATCACACTGGGCTCTTTGATTCTGTTGAGATTGCTCTCAAATTTTTCCATTTTGCTAGTGGTTTTAATATGAATTATGCCTGTGAATCAAGGCTATGGAAACTAGGTCATGTGAACAGTCACAGTGGTTACTTAGCATGTCAATGACCTTAGTTAACACTGAATTTAATGGTACCCCCAGTATACAAGGTCATTACTCAGACCTCCAGTTGTGCGTGGATTTCCTGATTCACTCAAGCTGTAGACAGACCTTCAGTCTTCCTAAGCTTATTTTTTCCCCTAAATCATGCTATTAGCAGTTTTAATTGGTTTTGTTTCTTTGTGGCTTTTTCTATGAACAAAAACTTTCCCTAACATTTTTACTCAGTGGGATATTTATCGTTATTACTTAATAAATTTGTGCAATTGATGTTTTTGTATTATAACGCTAACTATGCAAAGATCTTAATAAGACTGGGAGTTTCTGCAACTGTAATATAATTTCAGAGAAAATTAAGCCTTTACTCACTGGGCCTTGAAATACAGTATTCATCACTTTTTTACTCTAAAACTTTTTTCTTTTTACATGTGACTTGATTTTGAAAATTACGTTCTTGATTTCATATATCACGGAAGATATTTGACTTCTTTGTGCATTGTTTATTAAATATTTTGTTTAGAAAGTAAGTTCTCATAAGTATGTATAATTTTCATGTATTAATTTAAAAATTAAATGAGAGCATAATATTGAAAAACAATTTTTATTGGATGAGCAACATTAGTGCAGTTTTTAATCTGTTTAAAATGATTAAACTAAAAGGAAAAACCACATCAATGCTAGGAAACACGTAGAAAACCAAGATTACTAAACATTGCTGTTGTGAATGTGAAGTGATTCAGCACTCTGAAAAAAATAGCTTGGTAGTTCCTTGTAAACTAAAAGTGAATTTACTGTGTGACCCATCAGTTGCACTCATACACATTTATCCAATAGAATTGAAAGATATTTTACATAGAAATTTACATGCACGTGTTGATAGTGATTTGCTGAAAGTAGTAGTCCACTTTGTACATATACCACAATTTTTGTATCCACTGGTCTGTTGTTGAGTATTTCGGCATCTTCCACATTTTAGCTACTGTTAGCTGTGCTTCCATAAACATGAGCATACATGTATCTCTGTAATATCCTGTTTTTAATTCTTTTAGAATGGAGCCAAACTAGAAACCACTACTAAATAAGCTGTGAAACTCCATATCACAATACCATTGAACAATAAAATGAAGCAAGAAATCGTACCTGAAATAATCAGAGGTACTTAGCAAAGCAAATTTCAGAAAGATATATGTTGCAAAATTACGTTACATTTATGACACAATGTAATTATAAAGGTGAAGGACAAGCTAGATGTGTGGGTAGACGATGAGCGTAGTCCAGAACAGAACGGAAGTTGGATGACCAATGTAGAGTCAAAGACTCAACATGGCGACATGACAGGTTGTACACAGGCACCAGCACTTGGATGTTCTCCATCTCTGCTGATGGCAAAAAAGAGAAATTATCTAAGCCTTCAAATCAAATATTAGTGTTTAGTAAAAAGCCAGGTACCACAGAAGAAAGGCCTGTGGGATGCTGGCAAGGATAACAAAAGATGCACCAATCTGAACTCTCTTTCAAGGAAGTTATTTTAAGTGCAATCCTCAGAAGAAGAGAAGGTATTTAATCATACTCACAATTACATAAGTGTATATATTTTTCATTCCACAACATTAATGTAAACTATTATCTGCCAAGTGTTACGGATGTAATCCAGTAATTCTGGATGTACGCTAGGTTGAGCCCTACACCTCTGACCAGAAAGCCAAAGAAGCAACACATAGAAGATGAGGGAAACAACCCCCTTCTCTTGGATACTCTTACTTGGGTTTCGTGTACCGGAGAAAGTGCTATCAAAAGTTGGCATACCTGACTTACAGGTACACATTATTCAGGAAGAGATGAGAAGGAAAAGTGTCTGATGCAGGTAAAAACTAAGGGCAAAGAAAGAATTGTGTGGCTTCTTAAAATTCTTTCTGGTACTAGAATTTTCATAAACCAATTCATTTCTTAGGTCATTCATGCTGTCATAACAGTTCTGGCGTTACTGTAAACTTTGTGGATTTTGGGGTAAGCCACCAAGCCGCTCTGTATCTACTTCCTTCGTGTGATGAGTGAGAACTCAGTGATCCTCTCCTTAAAGTACACGGCGAGGTTGATGGGCATAAAAGATGGAATTGGATCACAGGGCATGGACCCAGGAGACAGGGTATCAGGCTTGGCGATACCATGTGCTTGTTTTGTGATCCGGGGCTAGGACCTTGCTTTCTCTATAGGAAATGTAAGGTAACCTTAGGCTTATATTTCTGCCGTAACATTCTTGAAATGCAAGAAGCCTCTGGAGAGGTCCTATCCTCTCTTCAGGTCGGATAGCTAGCTACCTCTCAAATTGAGAAAAAGAGAAAGAGAAAAAGAAAAAACTCAAGAGCTGAGAGCAGAGTGATGAGGATGAGCTGGAGTAGAATGTTATTTTTATTCCACCCAAAATAAGACAAAAAAATCCTCTGGATTATTATCAGACTTCTTCAGCATCCCAATACCTCTGGCATCTTAAGCAGATATCCTAGGGTCCCATCCTCAGAGAAGCCAATTCAAGATGTCTGGTGTGAGCTCCAAAAATTAGAATTTCTAGAAATTCGCAGTGGTGCTTGTGTTGCTGTCCTAAGGATTCTATTTTAAGAAACTTTATTTTAGAATATTCTATATGCTAACAAGTTTTTGAGCTGTTTTCTTTTAAATTAGTAAACATAAGTCTTTCAGTTCCCACAACCCTTTTTCTCAAATAATCTCAGCTACCTACAGAAGAGTCTGCAATATTAAGGCATAAACATGCAGTTTTTACCCATCTGAGAATGCCAGCCTGTATTGCAAGATCCTAGCTTGATTTAAGCCTTTAAGTAAGTCATCAGAAACTCCCAAGAATTCAAAAGTATTAAAGTAACTTCATTAAGAAGTTTAAAAAAAAACTCTTACAATGATTTTCCCAAGAATTCAAACAAAGAAAAAAAAAAGTACAGTTGCATTCAATGGGAATACCAACACCAAAAATTCCATCCTTAGTTCATATGATAATTACCACATTGAAAACGTGTGAAATCACAGCTTATAATTGTTCATTAGATTATTTCTTCTTTACAGAATCTCTCTTCCCCCCTTCATCCTGGAAGAGCAACTTCCAAGTAATTACTTTTCAAATTAGACCTTTGTACTGGCATTAAAAAAAAGCCCAGGCATGAGTAATTAATTGCTGATTCTTCATTTGTAGCAATTAGGTTGGCAATATCAGTGCAATCTATGTTTATAGTCTAATTTAATGATAATGTCAATTAATTTAGTAAAAGATTGTGCTTGACATCACAGTATCTTTGTGTCTTCATCTCTGGTACATTGAAATTGCTTTGAAGTCTCCTAACATTGGGAAGGAAAGATCAGCACCCATGATTAGCTGGGAGACGTGTAGAAAAATCTTAGAATCTAAATTGTACCCGGGAGACATGGAACATTTTTAGCTCATTTAGAGAGAGCTAGAACTACAATTTGGGAAGCTAGGCCCCTAACATGTTGCCTTCTGAGTTTATGGAATATCTCTCATTAGCCTTTCAATATCACTCATCCTTTCTGTCACCATATTCCATAATTTTATTCACATTCTCATTCAACCCTAGACAAATTGTATTGTTTTCTGTCAAGATTTCAATGAACTGAAAGTGTCAAACACTTTTATTAGGAACTTACAAAGTTTATAGTTGTCAATCTCCAATAAGATTAGCCGTTATTGGACTGTAGGTAGGTGTAAAGAGGATTTCTCTGAAATCCTGCATGTGATACACTCTGTTTCTTAATACAGGTCACACCTGATCTGGAGTCTCTAAAGTATTTTCTCACCTCTCTGTCCCCAGATTTCACCAACCACCTGGGTTTCTGGGCTTCTCCATACTAATGAGTTGTAGCTACCCTATCTCTTGTCCCTTCGGATGCACAGTGGCAAAACAAGGGTGAACTAATATTCTGCATGACTAGAGTCTCCAGAAACTTCCGCTTGTGAAAAAGGAATAAGATAAAAGAAACCATCCAAGAATTAAGGAAGATTTAAGCCTTGTGCAGGGTGTTAGAACAAAGTTATAATGTTATAAAAGAGTAAAAGCTATTTTCAATGAGACTTTCTTATCCACAGAAGGCAAGAGTTGTATGGGACAGTGATTATTAATCATTTAGCTTTAATCTGATTTGACTCTCCTATCAGTCTTCTCGTGGGTATTTTAATGAAGTTTTCCTCCACTCAACTTTTTTCTTTTCTCTCGTTTTTACCCTGGCTTTCCCAACATGGAGACATTTTCTGATAGAAGCAAATGCTACACTTATCATTCATTTCAGCTGACTTCATGCAGACACAGAAATATGTTAATCTAATAATAAATAAATAATAGAATGCATATTCATCTGATTAAATATCCTGAGTAACGACAGATATCTTAGTAATAGCTACAACTAGTAGATATCAGTAACAAAAATATTTTGGCCTCACTGAGGACAAAACTTTATAAATGTACACCAATAATTTTACTCAGCATTTCACTCAGTATGACATCTATCATCAGAAAAGGTAAGACTGTTTTACAAATAAGAAAGCATCAGTGACTTGTCTAAGTCAATACAGTTAGTTTATAACAGGAAAATATCTCAAATAAATGTGGCATTCTTTGTGAGCATCTGTACTTAAAATTTGTCAGAAAAACATTTAAGACATGACACTAAAATATTTACATTATTTTAGTTTCTGTGATACTAGGCATCTTAATTTTTTCTTTTCTAATTTGATGTTGTCATTTTCTGTAGCTTTGCCGTTTGTACATCCTTTACCTGATTACTTGATGTTAGAATTCCTCAAAGTTCAGGGCCAGAATGTCTTTTCCCCTTGCCTCTCTGTCTGATGAAAGACTTCATTGTCACACTTGGACTTTAACCTCCATCCATTGGCCAACAACTCAGCCACATTTTGTTTCTACAACATTCTTCTGAGTTCCAGCTGTGACTACAATTCTTTTCCCAACATAGGCCAGTGTAAGTTTAATGGTTAAAAGCTGACACCCTGAGCAAGTCTTATTTCTCTAACCTGCTTTTCTCCACTTTGAAGAGGTGTGTTCTTTATGGCCTCTTCCCTCAAACTAATAACGGCACCACTGTGTAACCAAAAGTTCATATCTTAAACCAGCAGTCACATCTGTGTATGAACCCAAACAGGTCACAGATACTTTCACTTCCTACCGGTGTGTTCACTGTCGACCACAATCTATGTTGACACTAAATCTTTTTTCAACTTTGTCTCACAAATATTATTTCAATAACATAAAAGTAATATTCATAAAATGGAAATTAGGTCAATGTATTCCTCCTTTGCTTAAAAAACGTTACCAACATCTGTTTGGCTTTTGAAAGGCAAATTACTGAGGTAGTTTATAGGGGCGTTGTGCTGTCAGCCCTCATCCCAGACTCAGTTTCTCTGCCCTTCTTCACTGCACTCCTTCAGGCCAGTCTCACTTGACTTCCACATCTCAGTCTGACGCCTGAGTCTTTCTGCAAGCTGGATTCTTAATAGTGTTCATGTTACTCACTTGTTATTTTTTACTTTTCAGCTTCAAAGTCACTAAAAGAGATTTTGCCTCTTTTCTTACTTCTTTACGATACTTCCAAGCATTCTATTCTTTCTTTCATGACATTTATTACAGATTTAAATTCTTTAATTACTTTTATAATTATTTGGGTAATTATTCTTATGGACTAGGATATTCATGAGATTAGGTATCCTATCTGGTTTGCTTTTGTGAACAGTAAACTGGTATAGGTTTTGGTGACATATTTACTGTTAACATTTATATTTGAACACACAAGTGAATGAGTCTATATAGAGTTTATTGCTAATTAAGCTGCCTCCCACGGTCACTCTTTATTTTGAAGCCAGTAGGCTATCCTTTCTTTGTCTGCACAAAGAAGCGAAAATTTGTGTTTTCTAAGATTGTTTTTGTCTCCAAAACCCCAAATATATTACATAATAAAATTCCACCCAACAACAAGGGACTTCAGCATACATTAAATAGACTTTGAAATGAAGGGGAAATGAGTTTATCTGGATTACTGTGACATTTAGGGAAGGTGCCTTGCTATCTTTATATGAATACAAACAAAGTTTGGATTTTATCTTTAGTCTTTGCATCATTCACTTGCAACCGTAAGATACAATTCATACTATTAATCATAAACCAACTAGACATGTATGTGTATGAGTATGTGTATGATCTCAATTGTATCCCCATATTTAATGGAGCCTCGACCTATGGGATAAGTTTTATTCTGCTATTTACATGAATCACTTGCTAGTCTATGTTCTCCATTTTAAAAATAAAATCAGAGGATATTGAGTTTAATTGGATCACAAAAAATTCTAAAATAATTCAAATAGCCATTTTATAGTCCGTTGGTGTTCCCAGTAAGGCAAAATCTGTCGTGGTTGCCTCTCTCTTAACGTCTGTGTCCAAGATAATACAATAAAATGGAAACCTTTATCATTATAAGCACATATTTGAACCATTCAGTATCACTCAGAAGATAAACCACTTTCTTCAAATTACCAGTGCTTATCTTTTTACGATATTTTTATCCTTACATATGGTATCTACTGTCTTAACCAAGTAGTGTCCTGCTTCTACTATAAATCACAGATATTGGGCTAATAGTTTTATAAACTTGTTCTTTTTCCTTTAAAATTGGTTCCACATTTACAGGACATTTTTTGGAAACTCACATGAGCGCAAGTATTTATGATTGCTGCTAACCTCAGAAATAAACAGGACTTTCCCCTTAATACACTCAGAGACATTTTTTTATTAGGCTCTGGAAGCTTATTGGCTGTACAAGCCAAGAAGTTTGGAATCATTTATCCTGAAATTATCTGGTAGTTGAGAAAACTAGACCCTGGGAAGCCAGCCCGTCCACAGAAGGAAAGGGACATTGCAATGAATGGCAGAGTTCTGGCCCTGCATCTCAACTTAGGCTCTGCTGCAAGAATTCAAGATAGATACGTGTACTTTTCCTTTCTCTGTTTTTCTGGTGACCTGGGTAGAGGATTGGGATACCTAAACCAGTACTGGAATTTCCCAGAAGAAGGCATTCCAAGTCGGAACTGCGCATAATAAATTCCATCTATTTCATTACTTTATTTCACTTGAAAAGTGTTCCTGACTATCAAGGTGTAGGATAAACAGCATGCATTGGGCAGCCAGTTCTTTAATTTTTTGTTCAGTACTTGGATGATATCTATATATTGAAGAAAGCATTGCCAGCTCACCAAGATGTTGACAGATTATACTTAGAAAAATGCCTTAGAGTATAATAAGTGGTTACCAAAATCCTGCTTTTTCTATACTTATTTTTTACACAGTAACTACAGTATGTACCTTTTTGACAAAATTATGGTTTGATGATATGTATGCAATGAGATGAAAAAATGAGGGTATTGCTTCCTTATTATTATAAGAAAAAGATGGCATTGTTGTCTATGAAAGTGCTTAAGCTCTTTTATGTTAGTGTTAAATGCTGCATAAAATACATCTTAAAATAATAATATCTTTCATGAATACTGTACCATCCTTCACATTCAAGTACTTACCGAACATGTTTTGAGTAAGTTATAGGCGTGCAATTGTACAGGGAGCAAAGGGGCAGAGGGAGAAATTTCCAAGGTTTCTTAATGTATGGTTCTACACACCTTTGCCTCTGTCATAAAACTTCCAACTCTCAATCCAAATTAACAATTAAAACTTTCTACAGATTCAACAGCAGCCAGAATAAATATTTTAGATAAATAAATAAGCAATATATTATGTCATGTTTATCACAAGTTAAGAGTTTAGTCGAAAGTTGAAAAATATCCTTTCTAATCATATCTGGCAAAAAAGACAATGCTTATTTATAATATGGATGCTTAACCAAACAGATAATCACATATATACATAGATGCATTATATATAGTTATCTGTTTAGTTAAGTATATATGAATATACTTAACTATATATAATCACATATATGTGATTATATATGGTTAAGCTTATACACACACACACACACACTAACATTGAGATGGTTGAAAATTAAAAAGAAATAAGGGAAAGATAGTTCATGAGGTAAATGCAAAAGTCTACGGACCATCTATCTCTGTCCATTCTAAAAAAGTCATCACCATTTTTTTGAGGGGGGAGGGCAGGGTCTCACTCTGTAGTCCAGGCTTGTTCTGAACTCACTATGAAGCCCAGTTGACCTTGGACACAGGACAATCCACCTGCCTCAGCCTCCCTAGTGCTGGGATTACAAGAGTGTGCCACCACGCCTAGTTTGTGGTACTGGGGAATTGAACAGGAGTACCTAGCGTTTGTGAAGCACAGCACTATCTAGGCAAGCGCTTTAACCACTGAGCGATTCCTCCAGTCCGCATTACCGTTCTTATTACGGTTGAAATATAAATTTGCAGAGCCTTGTATCTTTAAGGTTTAGTCCACGTTTAATTTTAACAGTCCGGCGCCGTAGAAATAATCCGCAACTCCATGCCAAGGACTGGTGGATGCTAACGATACAAGGTTGGTGAAACGTTGACCTTGAGCTCCAGAGAGTCCCTCTCAGTGGAGCAGAAAAATGGGCATGGAGGCCAATAAAAGCGATTCAACAGATGGTGATGAGCTGGAGATTCCAGACGTGGTGGGGAAGAACAATTCCTTCTGATGTTTTATATATATATGTATATGTATAAAGGAGGAGCAGGGAGGAGGGGGAGGAAGAAGAGGCAGAGGGACCAGAAAGCTCCACAGGAAAAGGCGAGACCTAAGAGGGTTTGGTTGGACACTGAGTGGACAGATAGACAAAGCGATCACAAGGAACTAGTCTCTGGCTCTTGAGTTGCCCGTGTGGTTAGCCTACCAGGGAAAGAATTCTTCAGGCTACTATATGGAGTAAGAATCTTCGCAGGTAGAGTAGACTTTTTGCCCTTGAGTTTTGCACTGTCTATGTGGAAGATGTTTCACAGTAACCCATTTCCATGACACATTTGTACAGGGAAATGTAAACTATTACAGCGTTTTGAGGAGTCATTTGATTACAAGTTATGCAACGATTTATGTTTCCCTTGATGCAGAAGCTTTGCCCCTAGACTCATGCTACAGAGAGTTACATAAAACATGAGACTACACAGAGGCTGAAACCTAGAAGCCAGTACAGTGCTACACCAAGGATAGTTTAGAGTGGATTCTAACGCACTAAGGTTTTCATTAGCCATCAGCCTTTAACATGGACAGCATGAAGTTGGGCAGGGAGGAGTGTATTTGTATTTGTAGGCTGAGGTGAGAAGACCACAAGTTCAAGACTAGCCTGGGAGACCTGGTGAAATTTCATCTCAAATTAGAATAAATGAATAAATAAATTAATTAATCATTAAAGTAAAAGAAGGAGAGGCTAGAGATGCAGCTTAGACTTCATCCTCAGAAACACACATAAGATAAAAGACAAAATAAAATATGTGTTTTCAAACATGGTAGTGTTCCACAGCAGAGAGGAGTGACTGTAGTTCTCAATAAACTATTAAATCCTTTAGAAATACATAAAAAGAGAGGAGATCAGAGCTCCCAAATACAAAGTATTGAAAAAGAGATAGAGGTGTGAGTCCCTTTAGTTTGATCAATAAATATGTGTATGTTAAGTTATCCCACTGTAGTACACAAATAGGTACAATGAGATGTTAACCAAATTTATTAAAAGAAATTGAAAGAGATGGAATTGTTACTTATAATTTCATCACTATACCTTGTATACATGTATCCAATGATTACACCTGATTAACTTGTACAATTATAAAAATAAAATATTTTTGAAAACAAATAGGAAATCTAAAACTGTGCAGAATGGAGTATGTTTATAATCCCAACTCTCCAGAGGTGGAGGCAGAGTAATTGCCGAGTGTTCGAGAACAGCCTGGGCTACACAGTGAGTTCAAGACAAGCCTGGACTACAGAGGGAGATCTTCTCTCAAAAATGCGTGTGTGTGTGTGTGTGTGTGTGTGTGTGTGTGTGTGTGTGTGTGTGTGTAGGTTTGTATTCTAGGTGATTTTTTTTCTTTAAAGATGATGCACATAGAAACACACGCATACTTATTGACTGGTTTAAATTCATTGTGCATCTGTCACTATTTTGCTGTTATTGAGGAAAAAGATATTACCCAACAACCAAATGCACTTTTTTTTTAAAGAAATAAATGCACTCCTGTCGTTTCCAGTGGTGTTAGCTAAGTCCTTGGAAATGGCCATTTTTAAGGCCTCCCCCTGTGTAATTAGAAACACAGCTGCCGAGCCTTGCAAATGAATAACTCTAAATTCCAGATTATGTTTTCCTATTTTTCTTTCTCTTTTAATTTTCCAGAGTCTAGAGAAAACAAAACACCATGAATTATTATCCCACGGAAAAATTATCAGGGGAAAAGGACCATTTTAAAACTTTCCTTCTTTTATAAATGTATTTTGTTCTACAATTTAAGTGTTCGAAACACTCGTGATTTACTGAGTGAAATTCCAGATTGATTTCCTGTGGGATGCCAGACACATTTTCCAGATGTGTTGCTTGTGGGGCTGGAATATTTATCACAGGTGTCAGATTTTCTTCCTCTAATTAGCAGAGGAGGAAATAGTGAACCTTCGTAACTTATTTGGAAATAAAGAACACAGAGGCAATACATGTAGCTCAGCCTTAACATGGACATGTGAAAAGCTGCTCAGAGTTGACCTGTACCATTGGTATATACCATTTGGGTTGGATATTGTTTATAGGGCTTTTCTTAATAAGCCATATATTAATAAATTAAATATAAAATAGCATTCTAAAGATGCTAATTATTTTTTATCTTAATTCATGTGGAGAGAGACAACTCAGTAAGCAGTGATAGAGATCTAGCTGATTCTGAGATACTCGCCCTACAATTATTTAAATTATTGATCAAATATAAATCACCTTTTAAATATTTCCATCATGTCTCTTCCTTTTTTTTTTTTTTTGGAAGATAACTTTTTGAGCCCTGTTAGAAATTTTCCTTTGGATAATGATTTTAATTTTGGTATTGTTCTTATTACTAAATAAAAAAGTCATCACTATAAAAATTGCGGTTTTGATTACTTATTAACTTTATGATCAGCACAACAACTCTCTTAATGTTTTTACTTCATAGATAAGGAAGGCCTGTATACTGCTACACCATACTGTGGTTGTGTAACAATTCGGTCTACCTGGAGATCAAGCCTGGTCTGTCTAATTCTGACTGATACACTATTGTTTTTGCTGTCAGAATTAAGTTTTAGTTCATGCCTGTATCATTCAGCAGCTGAGCAGTTAAATTCGTCATGTGAAGTGAAACCCTATTACCAAAAGATGGCCAGCAATAAAAACTTACCTGAGCTATCACACTGAGGAATGGTACAGACCAATGGGCTTTGCCAATCTCTAAAGTTAAACAAAAACAAACTTAGGCCTTCCATATTTTGTGTCGTCTTGCAGCGCCTCCCCACAGAACTCACAGACAGCCAGGTGTTTCCAAGGACGGCAGTTACAAGAGAAGCGCTGTCGGGATAGATCTCAATTGACTGATTTATTGTTAATGCATTAAGATGCTGTCTCAGGCACTGTGTCTTGGAGTGAAGATTAATTTTAAACAAACCAATATATCTATATCTATATCTATCTATCTATATCTATATATCTATATATCTATATCTATATCTATATCTATCTATCTATCTATCTATCTATCTATATATATATATATATATAAAGTTAAAATACACTCTTTTAAAAAATCCGGTATATCCTGTTCTTTTTACGATGTTCTACAAATTCTTAGGGATGTAATGTGGAATAAAAGTAGCATACAACACGGCAGCTTCATTTAAGACAGTCAAGTACCAGGTGGAGGTAAATGAAAATGCTGCCCAGCTACCATAAATAAAGTTTCTGCCTGAACCCTAGCACTTTTCTACTTAGCTTTCTTCTCTGCTGGCCATCTGAGCCTATCTTGTCTGCTGTTTTAAACACACTTGATTTTGCCTCTGCTTTGTGAAAGCCAACTGGAAGTATGGGTGAATGGGAAGAGGATGTGTAAAGGGAGGGAGGGAAGAGGGAAGGAGGAATAAGTAAAAAATGATTAAGATGAGATATGTAAATGCACCGATTCCTCAAGTTGAATGAATCAATATGCATTTAAACCATAGACTAATAAAATAATAATTATAAAAGAAAAACACAAGAAGTAAATAACATTCTTATTAGGCAAATAGTTTTCTAAATATGTTTAAAATTTGCAAAGAATGTAGTGCTATTTAAGTTTTCTGAAAGTGTGTTTGCAGCCAACCTAAGATCACCATACAGATGATATCTGTGTATGCTTCCATAGTTCTGGGAGCTGTAGAAAATTCAACGTGTCATGTTATTTTGTTATTGTTCTTGTTGCTCTCCAATTGAAACCCTGAAAATCCATATTGTCAGGTAAAAACCAACTGAATTGGTTAATTCATTCTGCGTAGATGTAATATATTTTTCTTTCTTTGACAAGAATATTTGGGATCCTGGAGGTACTTAGATTCCTTGAGGAGGCCTGGATATTTATGCAGAATTTTGTGTCATAAGTAGATACACCCAACTTTTTCTTTGAAATGCTATTTAAAACACCTGTTGTTGATTGTGTTTGTCCTACCTCAAGTTATGATTCAAATATTTCAATGATAAGCTGGAAAATATCTCATATTTGCCTCTTGTTCTTGATATTAAAATTTTGTTGCACTCCTTTTCCTTTTCCCTCTATGTCCTCCTCTTTTCCCCACTCCTGTAGCAAATAAATAATGAAAACATATTTATAAAAGATAAGTATAGAAAGTGAGGCAAATATTCATACATGTGTTATGCAACATTAAAATGCTGAAAAAGTCATTTAAAAGTATTAAAATAAATACTTTTCCTTTCATTTGCTATAATATTGTTTGTGTAATGAGTACTGTGAGAAGTGGATCACATGTTCAGATCCTGTGTGTGGGAAATTCAACTTGCTTCTAGTAGATAAAAACTAGCAGCAATATTTGTAGAGATATTGCTTGTGATTATTACTGCATAGGAGTGTGCATACACACAAAAATTCATGTACATTCATAAACAAGTGTACCCTGTTGTCACACATGGGAAAGGCTTCTTCATTTTTTTTTTGTCCCTTCTCGGCTTAAAGAAGTACATGCTGTGACTAAACTGCCTATAGAGAGGACAAAGTGGTTAGGAAACACATCTCTAGGGGTTGGGAGCTCCCGTAAGCCAACAGCTGAGCAAAAATCTCCACCTCCAACCACAAAAAAAAAAAAAATTTGAATCATGCCAATCACTGGAGGGAGCTTGGAAGTGGATCTAGCCACACTGGGACCTCTGACTCATGGACCTATGAAATAATAAGTGTGTGTTCTTTTAAGTAACCATGTTTATGGTTGTTACAAAGCATTAGAAAACTAATTTGAGTCTGAAAATTAACTAGCATTTTCTGTAGTATTTGTGTGTGCAAAGGCTAGGATATACCAGTCTAGTGTAGATTCTGCTGGGTTAAAAAGGGTTTTTCATAACAAGAGTATTTTCACAGTCATTTGACATGAAATGGAAAGACTTTTCTTTAGTCAATGAAAATTGTCTTCAGTCATTAAAAATAAGGGAGACATCTTTTGTGACTTGATTTATGAATATAATTATAGATCTGTATTTCATTCTATGATATGGTCTCAAAAATGTTTAATCTCTCGCTAAAGTGTTTTCAAATTTATACCACACCAAAACATTTACTATTTATGACCTTTGAATAGGAAAAATAGGATTACCTCTTTCCAGTTTTAAAATTTTGAATGAAATGATTTCTACACAAAATTGTTTAGAAAATGAGTATACTTTGAACCATTATTTGTGTGTGTTTGTGTGTGTATGTGTGTTTCTGTCTGTGGTACTAGGGATGGAATCTACATCATTCAAAGCGAACTACATCCCAGTCATTTAAAAAATTATTGTTGTTTTTGAGAGAGGGTTCTATTATATCACTAAATTACTTAGCTTGGGCCTGAACTAGTCTATGAATATAAAATGAAAACATTTCTATCGTTTTTATTTTTTTTATTTTTTATTTTTTTGGGAAGACAACTTTTTGAGCCCTGTTAGAAATTTTCCTTTGGATAATGATTTTAATTTTGAGAATGTTGAGAATGTTGTTTGCACATCTTTACTGATTTAACGATACCAGGTTTCCTAAAGGGAGCCCACATTATGGTGTCTTAAAAATGCTAATGATGTTTTGTGGTGAGAAGAGAACCAAGGTATCAGGAGTCATGCACTGAGTAAAAGAATAGAAAGTAAACAGCCATGCAGAAAGATTTCAAATGGATACATATGCAGGAATTCATATTTCATCTCACTATTGTCAAGAGCTCCACTTTGTCTCCCCAATTTATTTTTATTTTTTTTAAATTTTTTGCTTATTATTTGGTTCCTAGGATTTTCTATTTGTTCAACTTTAATCTTTCTTTTAAAATTTCTTTTTCCTGGCCCTTCCACTTCTACATTTCTATTGGTTTTCCCCTTCAGCATATACTCTTCCCACTCCATAAAATTTATCTTCAAAAAAGCTTTTTTCAACTCTTATTGCCTTCTCCAGTCAGTAGCTAATCTAAACCCAGTTTCAGTTGAAGGTCTCCTAATTTTTGGCCTCTGTACTTTCAATGCACGTTCCACACTGCCAAGAGTGATCTTTTAACACACACATCTTGCCATGTTATTTTATGGTTTAAAAGTTTAGTGGCTTCCCTTCACTTTTAAGTTGGAAGCAATTCCTGTAGGTGCCACATAGAATCCTTTGTGCTCCTTCACTTGTTTCCCCTCCCCCCCCATTTTATTGATATGTATACGTGCAAAATTTAGGGTTTACAATGGAGTTGAGCCTTTTATGCACATAGGTATCTTGTCAAGGTGACAAGGGCTTTCCCACTCTCCTTTCCTCCCTCCCCCTCCCCTCCCCCCTCCCTCCCTCCATCCCCTACCCGACCCTCCTGTTTCACTTTGTTTTTCCTTTTAAGTTCCAAAGGAGTTGTGCTCTGGGACTGTCATATCAGAGAGACCAATCAATGTTTCACCTTCTGCTTCTGACTCACTTCACTAAGCATGATGTTCTCAAGTTTCTTCCATTTACCTGCAAAAGCCTCCATGCTGTTGGACTTTATAGATGCGTAGTATTCCATTGTGTATAAATACCACAGTTTGTGTGTCCACTGGTCTGTTGATGGGTATTTTGGTGACTTCCATGTTGTAGCTATCCGTCACTTGTTTTTGCTGCAGCTCTTAGCCCTTCTTCTAGACATTCTCTCCAAGTCTGTGATCTAGGCATCTGATCCTTATTTTAAAACGTGAATGATTAAATTTTGAATTTAGCATTGTTTTGCCCAAAGTCGATATGCTTATGTATGCAATGTCTGAGTAAAGTCCTGACCCATTGATACTGTTATGTTTTGGATATTAAATATTTCCCCAAAACCTATGTGTTGAAAGTTTAATTTCCCACACAACATCGTGGAGAAGCGACTGGGTCAAAAGAACTGTGATGTGTGAACAGATTCATCCATTTATAGGTTTCTGGTTTTATGAGCTACTGGGAAAGTAGAAAGTAGGACATCACTGGAGAAAGGAGGTCCTGCGGGCTGCGCTAGATGGTTACATTCTGTCCCCACCCCTTCCCCTCCCTCTAGCTCTTTGTCTCCTGGCTGCTACCTGGTGAGCACTTTTGCCCATCAGGCACTCTTCCTCACAAGGTCCTTTTGTGCCAACGCAGGTCCAAAGTTGTACCGTGATGTGACCATGGGCTGCAGCCTCTGAAACTCTGATTCAGAATAAATCTTCTTTTACTTGTTTATCTAGGTATTATATCACAGAAAGAAAAAGCTACTTAGCACAGATGTGAATTATATTTGAAAAATAGCCATTCTAGGACTTTAACATATATGTCCTACAGAGCCAGCATGACAAAAGTTTTGTTGTGAGTAATTTTTGTATCACCTTTCTTGCTCAGCAAAGTTAAGTATTTATTCCGAAAGTTGCTCCTTCCTCCCTTTGTGACAGCCCTTCTCCTTGCCCCTTGGATCACTGGAAGCCCAAGGAAAGTGCTTCTTTTTTTAATCTTGACATTTCCTTTAGGTCTAAATAACTTCTCTTGTAATTAGAAGAGACATGAGTAAATACTATTTGGGCTCACAGAAAGAGGCTGTCTTGGATCATAGCTAACCCAAGAGGTAGACCAGGCATGTCTGAATAACTCCATACTTGGACCTATGAAACTCACTACACATGTAGATTCCAGTCAGTCAAAACAGACTCTCATGTGGCAGCTGTTTTTCATTATGTACTGCAATTTCTGAAGTTTGTTTCTTCTTTTTTATCCCCTCAGGATCAAAATCTTTTCTGTTGGCCTTGAACATACAGAATTTCATAGTCTGGAAGGATTAGACTATAACCAGCAGCACTGCAATCAGTGCTATGCGTGCTAGAACCAGTTGTGCTTGCAAAGTGTCTGCAAGACAGGATGCATGACAACAGAGTGCTGTGCCTTGACTGACCTAACTGGGAGATACCCCAGAAACATGATAAACATATAACCTGTTTTTTTTTCCTAGGGCAATTTCCAATACCCTAGCTCTTTTGTGATTATAAACATTTCAGTAGATATTAAAAGGTAAGATTCTTGGCCCTAAGTGAGCCAAACTCAGAAGGTGAAATATCCTAGAGCTTCTCTCATATGAGAAACACAGAATATAGGCATTTTATAGAACAACAGGGGTGTGATATTGGGAGTTAGGAGAGAGAGGGAGGGTGCAGGAGCACCGAAAAAGGGGGAAAGGAAGGGGTTGTAATGTTGATGTGATACATATGTGCACAAAAATACTCCAGCCCACTGTAGTGTTGTATCTCTCTCTCTCTCTCTCCCTCTCCCTCTCTCTCTCTCTCTCTCTCTCTCTCTCTCTCTTTAACCCCCCCACACACTAATAAAATGGGTAAATATTCTTATTTGTAAGCATCTGGTCAGTATAATGACAACATACTGCAGTTTTTGAGGCATACTTAAGAGTATAAATTCAGGAACAAGGCCAACTGGATTTAAATTCTAGCTCTACCTTAATAGTTGTACGATCTACAACAAGGCCAACCTATTTCACCTCTCTGATGGCCTAGGTGTGCCATGGTGAACATTGAGTAAGAATATTTATTTGCTTGAGCCAGGCAGCCCTTGATAACCACTCAGTAATCATTAGTCATTTTGATGTTTAATAAAGTGGGATGAAGAAGGAATAGAAACATAGAAAGTATAGTTTTTTTTTTTAAAGATTAAGAGCAGGTTGGAAAAATTAGGACTGGGATTTAGAGTCAAAGCTTCTTAGAAACTAATCCTTTGCACGTTCTGCTCCACCATGCTGTTCTCAACAGAAACATCCCATGGCATAATCAAACTGCACAGCTCCATAATTCCTTGTTGCGGAAGCCCACGTTTAGGTTTATTATGCATGCTTCCTTTTCCTGTGAGAAGCTGGATAGCAGGGTTGCATGGGAGGGAAGAGAGGAGGGCAAACTCAGCTGTGTTTCCTTGGATTCTTCCAGATGCTGAGCCTAGGTACTATAGTGACAGAGCCAGAGGACGCCCGTCTCCTGCGGTAGATATGGAGGTACTAGTAAAATTATCTACTAATTGGTTTGGCATAGGCACAAAAAATAAGACTAGATTGTATGCCTGGCCCAGATCAAGGAACTAGAAGTCTGTCACTGGACAAATTGTGTCTTCAATGGCTCTGTTGCAAAGAAGTCTGTGGGCTGGCTGTCTTAGGGAAGAAGTTGGTCCAGCCGAAAGAAAATATTTCCATATTTTAATTATGGTACAACTACCCAGTAGCTCACCCCCTGGTCAGCCCTGTGTAAATATAGTCTCCATCCTTAATTACTGGTTTGGCTTCTGATCCCGACTCCTCGTATGTTTTACGCAATGATGAGATTTAAGTCTAGTGATACTCAAATTTCTTGTGAGGATGTCTTCAAATTCCAGAGCAATAGTTCTAATTTCAGTTCTTAATTTTGTGTCATAGGGCTTCAATGGAGGTGTAATGTAATCTGGTAGCTTCCATATGTACTTGAGAAACCTGAGGCCTATATGGCAGATAAAGGCAGATCCAAAGAAGAACTCAGAAATTTTTGTCACATTTACCTCTCTAATCAAGACAGAGCAAAACAAAGCAAAACAAAAACACACACCATAATGCAACAGTCGTTATAAACAAAAGTAGTGTTATTCGTAAACATCTCACTTTTAGTTAGATTCCTTTTATTATTTGAGCTCCATTTCTGGCGACGTTTTTGTATTTGAATTCTACCAAGCATGTGCACTGACTCATGATTTCCAAGAACTCTGTATATATAATTAATACAGTAATTCCTGTAGTTCATTAATTTTGATCCAGAATTATTTTCTTACAAGAAAAGGTTCCTGTTCCAGTGTCTCAATCTGTTCTTGAACAAACTCCACTTGCTCAAATTAGACAAAATACGAAGTTTATAGGTATGTATTATGTTGGTCAGATGAATGCTTTTGTAATGCAGAACTTCTCCCATACCAACATGAGCAAACAAGGTATTTGTGAAATGTATTGACTATATTAGTTTTGTAATATACCCTGACATGTTTGATGGAAGAGTATAATCCCTTGTTAATATTTCAAAGACAGAAATTAGGAGGGTGAGCTGAGATTAGTGGTGTGGAGTAAGTAAATGAACCAGAAAATATTTGCATCGGCACAAATTTGTTGCCATATTTCATTATTATCCTACTGAATCTGCAAGTTATATCGTCTCTCTGTTTCTTGGAATAATTTTTCATGCTTATACGGAGGGTCAACTGCACTATGTTATACTATACACTATACAGCTATGCTATAAGTGCCCTGAGAGCCATTCTTACTTGATGAAGGACTTTTGGCTTACAATTTTTCCTTTTGCCTCCCATAGCATTTACTGATTGGGACACTCCACATATAAATATAAAACAAAATTATCAAAGAAGCAAAAATCAACCTTCTTAAACCTTCTATTATGTACATCCACCCTTAGCGTCAGTAGCATCCTTCTCTACCTCGACGTCAAATTTCAGAGTTGTTCTTGTTTGCTGTTTCTACCTCTTCTCTCGGTTTTCTTTTTACCCATGACTCCTTTTTTTAAAAATCACAATTCTACTTAAGCTTGTCTTGTCATTGTTACCAAACACCCTCAGCAAAGATGCATGCATTGGTCACGGCTTAGTTGCAGTTCTCCTGATTTTATTGGCATAGTCTGCCAAAAAGTTTTATCTCTTTCTTTCTTGAAGTATTTCCTTATCCTTTAGTTTCTGGGATTCCATAGTACCTTGATTCTCTCTATTCTTAATGATTACCCCCATCCTCCACATTTTGGTTGATTTAAAAAAATAGTTTCAACAATTATCTTGAGGCCATCATACCTTGTGGAGTGAGTCAAACACAGAAGGTTAAATATTGCATGTTTTCTCTATTATGAGAAACCCAGTATACAGGCATTTTATGGAATCTAATGGGTGTAATAGTGGGAGTAAGGGGGAGGGGAAGGGTGTGGAAGGGTCAAAAAGGAGGGGAAAAATTGTACTGTCGATGTGAAAAATATGTGCACAAAATACTCAAGTCCGCCCTATTCTGTATCACACGCACACACTCACACACATATGCATACACACAGGGAAAAAACAAAATGAAACAAAAACAAAGAAAGAAAGAAATTATCCGCTAACATGCTCAGAAGCTTAATTCTTACTTGTCAGTGAGCGTTTTTCTTGTTCCTACGAATACTAGCGAGTTTAATGGTTTTGAAGCCCATCTGTGTCCTGGTATCTTCCAAATTTCTGTTTTCAGCTCTCAAATCTTCCTTGAGTTTCAGAAGGCTGTATCTATCCTCCCAAATGTCTCCCGTGGATGCTCATTCAGGCATCATAAACTTAAGACATCCAAACTGAACTAGCACCTAATATGGAAACCTCCGCAAAGTGGACATTTTACCTGGCGATGCCTGGCATATGGTAGGTGCTGAGTAGAACCCAGGTTTTCCCCAAGTACATTTACTTTAGAAATAAAGAGGAGGCACAAATTAGTAAAAGTAAAAATAGACTTTTTGATTTCTGTGTCCTACGGTCTCTCCCTTTCCGCTCGTGCAATCCCACTGCCCACAGCACAGATTGGAAACACAGGAGTAGTTCTTCTTTCCTCCCTTTCTGTCACATTCCAGTTCATATTTTTTAGTTATTTCTGTAAGTTATTAACAATACATAGAGTCTAAATGCTTTTTCCCATCATCAAAACCGTCTTTGTTTGCGATAACCTCTTCTCTTTTCCTGGACTTTAGCAATCACCTCCTCAGTGTGGAGTCTTTTCTTTAAGAATAGCTAAAGTGACATGTTCATAAAGTAAACCCAAGTTCTTTGGTTTTTCCAAATCCTCTAGTGGCTTTCCATCACACTCAGGAAAAAGGTCTGAGATTCTGACTGAACTGCAAGTACCCTGGTGTGACTAATTTCTCTGGTCCCTGTCCCCCCAGCTATGATCGTTTTCCATGTCTGCCATTCTATTACTTTCTTCACAGAAGATTGGTTGCTCTGAAATCTGCTAAATTTATTTCTCCCTCGTGCATTTATATTTAAGATTCCCTGGGGTGTTTTTTTTTTTTTTTGGTTCCTTTTATGTATTTTTTCAAGTACCTGGACAGATACCTACTCCCATCAAATTGTAACATTCTACTTAAATATTACCCCCTGAAAGATTTCTTCTTTCTGCACTTTAACTAGTAAGATTTTATACCCTTACCTTGTTTTATTTTATGCTCTTTAACTCAATCTTGCATTATATTATACATTTTCAAAAATGTCTGTCATGTGTTATCTGTTAGCTATTATCTTTCGAATCTTATGATCATTAGTAAAAATGTAGGATGAGTTGGCCAAATGTATAGTGAGATGAAAAATAAAAATTAAGATAACTTTAAGTCAATAAGGTTACCAGAACATAAAATTGACTTATATGAAGCAATTCGAGATTGGTAGGAATTCTCATGCACTGCTAGTAAGTATTTAGTCAGCCTTTCTGCATAGTAATTTGGCTAGACCTAGTGATGCAAGCTATGGTGTCTCTCATAGACAAATATTTCTACTCATGTATGTGATAGAGAAATCCTTCTATGATGGGAGGAAAGATACAGGGGAGTTCATTGGACCATTGTTGAGAGAAACAGAAAACCAGGGCATTCCTTGAACACCCATCACAGTAGATGTGTTTGCATAGAATGAAGTGGATGGATTTACCATGCTGAAATGTTATAGGAAACTTTGAAGAATATAGTAGATGGATAACAATGGCATAGATGGTTGTGAAGGAAAAAAGTGCTAAACTTTAAGAGAGCTTGAGATAAAGTGTTTTATACATAGAGTAAAACATGAATACACAAGCCAAATCTCTTTCATGGTTATTACTTACCTAGGAAGCTAGTGAGCATGTTAGCGTAAACTCTCCCTAGAAGCAGGAGCAGCAGGGACATAGCAATGAGATGGGGATAAGGGAGAGTGACATAATAGTGTGAGTAAAGTATGAGAAAGTCCTCGCTGGGACGACTGAATGTGAGTGCGCGGAAGTGAGGAGGACGAGGTACTGGTACATTTTAAGTGCGTCTTGGACTTCCCTACCCAAGAAACGAAACTGTCTCAGAAATCTGCTAGAATGTTTTGCCCAGAATTGTCTAATTGTGAAATCGTGTCCTACTTCGATTCTTTGCCATGAGAATTTCTCAGGAGTTCAGTCTCCCAGAGCCTTGGATGAGTCTCTTATGCCAAAAAAGTATTTTTTTTCTCCCAAAACATGTGGAAAATCTATTATTATTTATAGAAATTTAGGATATATATGAGAGAAACCCATAAATTTCCTGTGAAACACTGACAAAGCGTGTCTTCACAAACTCTACTTCTTTTCTTTCTACTTTTAAAGTACTTTTAAAGATGCTTATTTATTTATGTAGTTAAAATTGCAGGCCTATTCCTAGGAGAACAGATTTCAAATGTTCTCATTGCAAAACAATAAATATGTGAGACAATGCATGTAATAACTAGTTTCATACAGCCATTTTCAAAAAGATGATATATATATATATATATATATATATATATATATATATATATATATATATATTTATAATTTTTATTTGTCAATTCAAAACAAAAGCTGGCCAGTACAAACTACATACTACTATTGGAGGCTATTTTTCAAATATGAGCAATGACACATACTGCTAAGATCCTAAGAATCCATGTCTTTATTGTTTTTGTAGACATGTCATGATATACATCCCAAATCAGTGGAGATACACATACACGTACATGCACACATATGATTGCAATGTAGGAGAGAGAGCCACTTGAGTTCTTCTCATTAATCTTGTACAAGGACTTCTGTGCTTAGAGAGTCTGAGTGCTGAGTTGTATATGACAAAATGAAATGTATGCAAAACCTTTGAAAGGTCCTGGCCCGGGTAACGGGGAAGAGGGAAACCGTGGGGAAACCTTCAAGGCAGTCTTATACAATGGGTAGAAATTCAGAATGAAATATTGAGAATGGGCCTTGGCACCGCCATGCTGTATTTTTCTAGTAACTTGCTGAGTGACATGATATCCCTAAACGGAGTTTCTTCACTTGTTAGGTACACGGTTATTCAAGATTGTTGTAGACCCTGCTGTATTTTAAGGGATGACATTAGGGAATGATGATTGCTTATCCTTTCCGAACTATGACACTTCACCTCTCTGAAGGTTAAAAAAAGAAAAGAAAAGCTGCAAAGGAAGACAATTGCTTTGAAGGTACAATGGAAGCAGAAATTCGGAAGAGCTATTCAGAAATTGGGGGGAAAATTTATACCAGCCCAAGAAAAAATTTACACCAATCTCTACATACATGTTTCATCTTCCTTCTTTCTATTCCTAAACTCTGGGCAGCCAAGACAGCTCAGGTTTAATTTGCCTTTCAACTCATGTAAGTTTGGCATCTTCATTTGGGCCAGAGGTGAACATATGTCATGTTAAAAGGTAGATATTATAATCTGAAGATACTCTATTAATACTAAAGTGAGTCTAAATTTTTTATCTATATTAAAACATTTCTAAGAATTGTTGTGTTGACCCACTAGTGATAGTAGCGTGAGAAGGAGAATATGAAATTTTAAAGAAAAACGAGCATGGCTAGTGGATGGATAGATGCAAAAAAAAAAGTTATATCTGCACGCTACAGATTTCTATGGCATTCCATGATTCTGGATTACATTTTGGGAGTCATCTCAGAGCAGGCTGGGGTGGGGAAGAGAGAGAAAAAAATAGAGAGGAGGATTGAGGGTGACGACTGAGCTTATGAAAGTCCTCCTACCTACTTTAATTACATCAATGCCACTTATTTCTTTTATATATTGAATTTATTGGGATTTCCTGTAACTCTCTGATTTTTAGCTTGTCCCGTGTAATACTATATGCATCTTGTTGCAAAGAGAAAAGGTATAGGAAAAACAATCAGTTCAATTTCATATCCCCCATCCGCACTCTATCTCTTCTAAAGGAAAAAAAAAATGAAAAATTCTGGGATATGTCACAGAACTAAAGGAAGGCATTAAGAAAAACTTATAAGAAAAAAAATCCAGATCTACTTCAGATCAGAAAGTCCAAAAAATAAGTGATATTCATGGCTTTTTCCACTTAGGATGCTTTCGTTAAAATGATTTTACTTTATTAAATCACACTTGAAAACAGTTCTTTTGCAATTTCAATATTCTGGGATAGAGTATCAAGCCAACCTCCTGTCAAATATCCTCTAATATGCCTGGATCAGGTCATCGAACTCCATGTATGCCTGGCTCAAGGCTTATGGGTCAGCTCCACCGGTTATTTATAGAGAGTGATATTGGTCAGATTGACATAGTACACAAACTATGAATAGCCTCCAGATTTTGACTCCAAAAATTGGAAAATATAAGCAACCAGGTGCAAAAATTGGAAAAGAGGAGGTGGCCTGGACATTGAGATCAGGGCCATGGGATTGATTATGGATATGTGGCTGTAGGATCAGATATCCATCTGACAAACATAAAGGATACAAACTTCCAGAAGTTTAACATGAAGGACTGAATCCCTGGCTTAGGAGTCACAATGGAAACTCAGAAAAAAAATTATGAAAAATTTTATGAAGGGAAGGGGTCACATAGGCAAGACTGTGGCGAATTCTCTCATTGATCACAGAGAGGGATAACCCTTTAGGTCCCTCTGCATGACATCTCGCCACGAACTGCCTTTTTTCTTTTATTGCAAGGTTGTAAATCAGAGACCTGATTTATGAACCAAATTGTCGGCTGCTGGGTTTTCCTAGTCCCTCGGTTGATTTGTGTTATGCTGACCCAATGGAGCCCTTGGCCCTTGGGGTGTGATGCCTCCCCTGGGAAATCTCTACTGCAGTACTGACTCATGCTGTCCTCTGATGTTTGCTCAGTTGCTTCTTGGTAAAGTCTCACCCTGGAAGGGAAGTGACGTATTACCTCTGACTTCAGGAAAAACAAGAAAATCCCATCATTCAGTGAAATAGTGCTTCTAGGTTCCCTCAGCGATTACACAGATGTCAGCAAGTGGTCCACAATGGGCCCTCTACAATGCCCACGGGAGTCGGATGCGGGAGACTGTTTTCCCTGGGAACTACCACTGTCTTCAGTTGCTCATGACGGTTTAAAAAAAATAAAATAAAAGACCAGCTCAGCAACAGTCACATGCTTCAGAGACCACAGCGCATGATGGATGTAATATTCACAACCACAGAGAAATTGGCCCAGATAATTTATTTTCAAATATTCCAGGCAGAGGCCGAAGTATAGAAAAATAGCTACATAATTTATAGGTCCCCTTTAAGTCTTCTTCCTGTGAAATGAAATCCCTCCCCCTTTTCCTACGACTTCTTGCAACAGCAAGTTTCCTGGCATGGCTGAAAAACGCTACTCTAGAGAGTTCTACTTCTCAGAGCCATGGAAGACAGTCTGGAAGCTTCTGATTAACGTGCCAACTGTCTCAACGCAAAGCCCTCGCTCAGACAGAATCAAGGCCATCTCCACTTCTACTGTCCAGGTGGACTCTGGAGAAGGCTCAGCACAGCTGGCCTAGGAGGCGCGGTTCTGGCTTTGGACAGGGAGGCAGAAGCATGGCCTTTGGGCGACACAACACTGTAACCTAGGTCAAGCTTCTTCCACGGCCACAAGGTCCTTGCATTACCTAGGCTTAGTCCTCGTGTCACTATTTCCTTAGCTTATTATACTGCTGAAGTTTTATTTTTGCAGCTCAGTTGAAATGTCTTTATCTCTTTATCTGATTAGCCTTGTTAAAGTAACCCTCCATTATTCCTCTCTTACCATACCAGTCCTAGGCTTTTTACTTCAAAGCAGCTTTCTTCAGCAAAAAGTATCCAGTTTACTTACATAATGTTCTAACTTTCCTTTTGTTCTGAAAGAGATGTCAAGTGGCAGAACCATCATCGTGTTAGTTTCATTTTGAAAAGCAGAACAGGGTCACGAGTCTCAAGTTTTTGTTGTTGTTGTTGCTGTTTTCCAAGGCCCTTTATACCCTAAAAGTTAGTGATGATTTATTTATATGATTTATGTTCATGAATATTAAATATCTTAAGAATGAAAGCTGAGATAAGTTTTCAATACACGTTCATTACTTTCAAAGCATCAGGAGTGAATCATGACATGCTAAAATAAGCAACATATTTTTATCATTTGAAGAACTATTGTTTTCCAAAATGCATAAAATATTTAGGTTGAAGTCTAATGCAATTTATCGTTATAATGTATTAGTTTCTTGTTTTCACTCCTAATTTGATTGCAGTGTGTATTGTCTTGGGCGATGTCATTAGTAGTTCATCTACAAGTTTTTGTTTTTGTTTTTTGTTTTAATACCTGCTGTATTCTTGTTCTGGCTGTACTCAGTCTCCACGCCTTTCATATCAAGTGATCCATTCTACGGCCCAGCCTCATTAGGTATGTCTCTAAATAGCCAATCAGATTACAAGAACAAGCTCACATGGGTCACATGTAGGAGATAATATGTATAGTTGTAGTCTAAAAAATGATAAAACATTGTACTAATCAAAATGCCATTAGTTTGTAAGTTTACTTATCAGTGACAGCGCAAGACTAATCCATAGGAAAAGCAATTGAAGTAGTTATGACTCTTGTTTACAAGTGTAATTATTGTTTGACAGACCCAAATAAAACTAAAAGAGAAAAAGACCAATTATATAGATATATATCAAATCCCATATGCTAAAAAATATAGACAGGCCCTGTGGCACAGCCTGTACTTCTAGTACTCTGGGGCGCTAAGGCAGGAGGATTGTAAATTCAATTCCAGCCAGGGCAATTTAGCCACTTGGAGAGAGTCTGTCCCAAAATCAGAAGTCCAAATGACGAAGGATACAGCTCAGTGTTAGGTCCAGTGCTGTTTCATTCTCAGTACCACACACACATACACAAATAATTTTTAAATTTTTTCTATCTATATTTTCTATAAAAATTGTATGTTACTTGTTTTATTTTCCAAAACAATTTAAAAAATGATTGAGTCTTTTGAGAGCTCTCCATACTGCTTTCCAAAGGGGTTGTACAAATTTACATTCCCACCAGCAGTGCAGGAGGGTTCCTTTCTCCCCACAGCCATGCCAGCACTGATTATTATTTGAATTGTTGATGTAGGCCATTCTCTCTCGGGTAAGATGGTATCTTAGTGTTGTTTTGATTTGCATCTCTCTTATGGCTAGAGATGTTGAACATCTTTTCATGTGTCTATTGGCCTTTTGCATTTCTTCATGAGTGAACTGTCTCTTCATTTCATTTGCCCACTTTTCAATAGGATCCTTTATTTGGGTGGGCTTACTTTTCTTCAGCTCCCTGTATATTCTAGTTATAAGCTTCTTATCTGAGATTTTGGTGGTAAATATTTTTTCCCAGTCTGTTGGATCTCTTTTTACAGTTTCCTTTGCTGTGCAGAAACTTTTTAGTCTGACAAGATCCCATTTGTTAATAATGGGGATAATTTCTTTTGCTCTTGGCGTCTTGTCAAGACAATCTTTGCCTACCCCTATGTCTTTTAGAAATTTGCCTACTTTGTCTTCCAGAAGGTTTAGTGTTTCATTTTTAATGTTTAGGTCTTTGATCCATTTTGATTTGATTTTGGTACATGGTGATAGGTGTGTGACTAGATTCATTCTTCTGCATGCGGATGTCCAGTTTTCCCAGCACCATTTGTTGAACAGGCTGTCCTTTTTCCATTGTATGCATTTGACCCCTTTGTTGAAGATTAAGTAATTGACGGTATTTTGGTTTGTCTCTGCATCTTCTATTCTGTTCCACTGGTCTATCTGAAATAAATATCCCCTTCGATCCAGTGACACCCCTCTGGGAATATATCCAAAAGAGGCCAAAACAACACATAGCAGAGATATATGTATACCCATGTTTATAGCAGCACAACTAACAATAGCTAAAATATGGAAGTCACCAAAATACCCATCAACAGACCAGTGGCTACACAAACTGTGGTATTTATACACAATGGAATACTATGCATCAATGAAGTCCAACAGCATGGAGGCTTTTATGGGCAAATGGAAGAAACTTGAGAACATGATGCTTAGTGAAGTAAGTCAGAAGCAGAAAGTGAAACATTGAATGGTCTCTCTGATATGAGAGATCCAGATCACAACTCCTTTGGAACTTAAGACGAAAGACAAAGTGAAAGAGGGAGATAGGGTGGGGAAGGAGGGAGGGAGGGCTGGGTAGGTGGAGGGAGAAATGGAAAGTGGGAAAGCCCTTGTCATCTTGACAAGATATGAATGTGCACAAAATGCCCAACCTCATTGTAAACCTTGAATTTTGCACATATACATATCAATAAAATGTGGGGGGAAATGATTGAGTCTAGCTCTAGGTGGCATTTGAAATAGGACAGCGGACACATGGAATACATCTAGAGGTTATATGTCATGAAAAATTTTTATAGAACTAGGAAGATTTTTCCTAGTGAAAAGAAAACCCAGAAGAACTGTAGTAGCATCTCTGAAATATTAGAAAAATACATGAGGGACCAAGAACATTTTATTTATCCTGTAAAATGAAAAGGAGTGGGAGGAAAAATAGAGTAGACCTCAGGGAGACACATTTTAATCTTTTATTAATGTAAAAATGTTCCCCTAAAAAGACAGTTCAGGTCATTATCTGGTATTGCTATGGAAAATTCTGATAAATGCATTGAATATGTATTCAACAGAAAAGTTATTAAAAAGATCAGATCATATACTCTAGGACCAGGCAGATATCACTAGATCTATTGTTAACTCAGTCTATAAGCAGAAAACATTGCTCAGAAAATGCTGTTGATCTCAGTTATGCCTTCTTGATCTGCTCAGGCTATGCACTGTCTATTCAGGGACATGAGGCCACCTTCTTTTAAATCTTTTACTCAAGAGTAATTTATTACCTAGCTGAAGTCATATTTGGAAGCGAAGATTCAAAAATTTGATTATATTTTTATTTACATCGAAAATGAATTTTAACAGAAGTCTGGTTCTTGAAATGCATCAGTACTTTCTCACATAGTATGAAGAAGGAGAAGACACAGTAAAACACAAGAAAAGAAATCAGAGAAAGAATGAAAAAGAGAAAAATGATGAATCAGTATTCTTGACCCTGAACTAAGATGAAATTACCCGGTAACTGTCTTTCCCCTGGAAAATCAACACTGTCTCATCTCTTTTTATTGTTTCTATTTTTCTTCTCTTTCTTTGTTTTGGTAGTTTGTATCTATTTATTATTCTTAATATTATTTCCCTTGATCATGGTTACTTAAAAGTGATGTAAAGAGTACAGTAATATGTCCAGGTGGCAGTATAAGAGCAACTTAGGGGAATTAGCTAAGTAAGTTGGTGGGATCAAAGATGGCTGCTTTTTCTTTTTGACTTTTTTTTTTTGGCGGGGGGGAGAATCTACTGACAAGAACAGAGCACAGGGGGCCACTATTGATCTACTACCTGTGGGTAAGAAGCCTGGGCGACATGCCTTAGAATCTAGGGACATAAGGAATCCCTGAAACAGGTTTTAAGATTGGTCTTTTTTTCTTAGTGCCCAACGCTGCTTGAAATTAAATTATAGAATGGTGATGATAGTTACATGTCCCTAGAGGTCATTTTTCTTCTCTGTGCCTTATTTTCATCTGAAATAAAATTAGATCTACCATTCCTCACTGAAAATTTCTGGGGTTTTAAATAATTGAAGAATATAAAGTGATAACAAGAATCACTAAATTGTTTTAGTATCTCTGAAAGTTTAATGGAAATCATACATCTCAATGAAACCAAATCACTGGGCGTCTGCTTTTGTTTATAATTTATCAAAGCTTTAAAATCACACTGGTTGTGTAAAGATGATGAAAGGACTCGAATGGCCATTAATAACTTGAAAAGATCTGGGACTTGAATGGAGTGTTAAACCTTGATTAAAAATCATGGTCCTCATAGCCAGGACCAAGGTTTGAGGTCCTTATGAATTGAAAAAAGAAAAGAAAAATCCTTGTTGATGAAAAGGGGGAAAACTCCAGAGTAGTTAATTCCTGATTGCCCATCAGTCATCCCTTTGTTCTTAGTTTGTAACATATATATATATCTGTCATAACTGATTTGACATTGTTTGCTCAAAGCTAACTCCCAGAATAAACTTGAGAAACTCCCTGGAAGAGGCAAATGAATGACATTGATCACACCAGAAGTCGTTACATTTACAATTCCCCCTCTTTGAATGACAGGTAAAAGTTAAAGGCTAAAACATTTAGAAATGTAAATATCATGCTTTGCTTTGCCAGGGTTTTCTATTGCGGGAGGGACATGATTGAGGTCCTCAAGCCCTCAAAGAGAATATTTCTTCATGTATGTTTCCATGAAGTCATTTTAAAAATAGAAACATTCACCTTGGATCTTCTCCATCAGCAGTGATTAGACAGAAGCTGAAAACTACACAAAAATCTCTCAAAATATCGGTGTGGTCATTTTCACAAACTACAGATATTTTTGCGACCAAACGCAGTCTCTTTCTTGCTATAATGTACTGTTTCAGGTTTTCAACATCTGCCATTGAAATTATTTTAATAATGGCTTTCCTGGGCTTCGGTCTTACTGATTGCTGCCGACAGATAAATCTTTTTGAAGATGGTGCAGGATATTCTTCCAACTCAAAATCCCTCAACAGCACTTCATAGAGTATAGAAAAAAACGAGAAGTCTCTGGAGGCTAAAATTCATGCATTTATTGTCTAGCCTTGAAAACCACTTTAGCATTTCAGACTTTCTTGCCTTCATAAGCCCCTGCATGTTTACCTCCTTCATTGGCACTGTGCTGGCTTCTTTCTTACCATGTATGTGTCATACCTCGGAACCTTTGCTCGTGCTATGCTCTATAGCTGATGTTTTTCTTTTATGCTTAATTTTTATGTAAATCTTTGCCTCAGTCCCCTGATTTTGGACCAAGAGTCCAAACAAAAATAGGCTAGAGAAAAGAAAGAATAAATGATACTGGGTGAACTGGTTATCCATACGAAGAAGATTTACAACTCTCTACCGTGATCCACTCAAAACGGATTCAAGACCCAGAGGTTAAAACAGAAACATTGGGTTTGTTGGAACATAAAACAGGTAAAGAATTTGAAGACATACTTGTCAGAGACCTTATGAACCAAGTTCCAAGTGCCCAAGAATTAACACAAAGAATGGGCAAATTGGATTATATCCAATCAAAAAGTTTCCGAAGAGCAAAGTAAACAGTGAGTGAAGTTACAGGTTACAGAATGGGGAAAAAATGCTACCAATCTCCGCTCCTCACAAAATCCTGTTATGATGAGTTTGCAGAGATTGTATTTGAGTGATGAGATTCTGTTGTTTACGGTATACCTTTTTGTAGTTTCTTTTTAATTATTGTTTTGTTTTGTTTTCAGTGCTAAGGGATTGAACCCATGGCCCCGTACCTGCTAGACAAATACTCTAGCACTGAGCTATATCTCAAACCTCAATTTTTGACTTTTGAATTTATTCCTCGTGTGGCATAAATGTAATAAAAGGATTTGAAAAGGAATCTCAATGTACCATTTGCCTTTATTAAATGATGTTATTTGCTTTTTCCAATCTTATAAGAAAAATTTATATATTTATTGTGCAGTTGAAAGTACACAGTAAAGTGAGAAACCTGAGTTAAGATTAGATTTTTAACTAAGCAACTAAAAGTGAATTTTCAAGGACTTTAAATCCCCCCCCCAAAAAAAAAAGAAAGAAAACTCTAAGCAGCAGAGCCTGTTGGGTTGCAGTGGCTGCCATACCCAGGAAATACTTTCTATGTATGTCTTTTAGGGCAGCTAGCTCATCAGAGCTGCCCAGAGAGGACTAAAGATTCTTAGAGTTTTTGTAACCTCGTAAGAAGAGAATAGCAAACAATGAAACAATGAAATACAATCAATTTAGGAAAGAAAATAAGTTACTTTTCATTTACTTTTTGTCCTTGACGAACGTCTCATTCCTATTGATTCTCCACTCATGTCTTCAAATAACAAAAGCCAGCAGCTAACCAGCCAAGAGTTAAACATGAAGAGGCTGCCATCTTGTGGCCCACTAGACCAGGCTTCTACATTCTGCTTGTCCTCACACAACACAGCTGGGTTATATTAGACTTCTTGCAGACTTTAGTCTACAGACGATAAACACAAATCTTATTTATGTGTTATAGCAGAACTGAGACTTAGTCATCTTTAATGACTTTTTTTAATAGAAAGGGTCATTTGAATGAATGTGGGGCTCATTTCCGGCAGCTTTGCCATTAAAACGTTATTCTGAAAGGCTTACTGTCTTCAGTCTTTGGAGATTCTTGGAAATTCACAGTGCACCTTACTGTGTGTGTTCGGTGCTTTCTGGGGAGGTTTTCCAGACTGGGAAAAGGCACACAGAGAGTCTCTGTGTATTCATTTAACAGAGAAGATATTATAAAGATGCTTTAGAATTTTATGGTGTATAAAAATTTTTTTTCTGGAGACCCTGTTTCAACACACTAACAGACACAATATTCATGCATTTACTTATTTTTCTAATGTTTGTGAAAAAAAACACAATGAGCTTCAAACTGCCTTGGCCGTCAACTCCTTGGTCAAATAATCACTGTTGAAATTACTAAAATGCTAAATTATTGAAACAACCTCAGATATATTTCCATGGAGAACTCTCATACGCTAAAGATACTGTGCACACAAACTTCTAAAAAATGCCTGTGACTTGAGACTTTTATAAACAAGCAAACAAAAAACTTCAAAAAAAAAAAAAACAGAGGCTATCTTTCCTGATTGACCCATCTAATTCTCTTAATTCAATTCTGGGATATCATGTTTCGCATATGATATTAAGTTATACCTCCAAATTTACACTAATATTTTATTTTTTCAATCGTCTTTTTACTTCCCTTATATTTATTATTCCCTTCAACAACTTCATGTATAAATCAACCCACACTCCCTTGTCCCTAAAAATTCAACAAAAAATAACAAAAGTTTTGTGTCATATTTATTTTAAGCCCTAATTCTTCATAGTCTTCCCTTAAAAAAAAGTGTATACCTCTCAAAAGTATTTCTTATTGATTTGGTCTTTTCTGTGAGTTTGACAATTCAGCCCAGACACAAGATCTCAATTGGATATGGAGATTGAAATGTCATAGCTAATGAAGCCACCCAGGGCGTGACTAGAGCTTGAGACTGAAAGAGAGTTGGGGGCTAAAGTTTAAGAACTGGCAAGGGGAAAGAGAGCGTGAAGAAGAGCAGTGCCAGCTTTGCCAGCTCGGGCGGAACTGTGGGTCAGAGCCCTGGAAACACACATCTGCTTTCAGCAACTTTCCAAGGCAAAAAGAAAGAGAGAAAGAAAGAAAAGAAAGAAAGAAAGACAGAAAACCAACAGGGCCTAAACAATGAAAAAAAATGGGATGCTGGGTCATTAAGAAAAATCAGTATGTAGCAGAAGAAAGAGCAAATGCAACGGATAGATGATTACTTTTATATTTAATACACAAAAGGAAAATTATTATTGACTATGCAAGAAATGTTGGGAGCGTTGTTCAGTAGGGACACAATAAAAATGTGTTGTGAATACAGAAGGTTTAGTGGACGAGGGGCTGGATCTGTTGAAAGGACTGCTAAGGAAGCTCTCCCCTTGTCTTTCTACCTCTGAGCTCTTTTTGTGCCAACGTGCTGTTGCGCTGCTGCCAAAGGGTTTGCGCTAAGTTGCCCTGCACACTCCTTATTGAATAAACGTGACAGAGTAACAGAAGCATAAATGTGGTCGTTCCTTAACCTCTGAAAGTGAATTAGTGGTATAGAGTTGTGCATACTTTGCAGATAGAGCATTTTTTTTTTCAAGGCCTTGAGCATCTAATCTCACCTTTCCCTCTCGTTCCAGCTCTTGGCTTCAACATTTCTAAAACAACCCCTTACCCCCAAAGCCAACATGTTTGTCTTTCACCATCACGCTGTTGCATGTTTTTTCTCTGAAAGTCCTTGCTATCTGTTTTCTGATATTGTTCAGCCATCTTCCTTCTCTTCTTTCCTGTTTTGAGCGGTGCCATCTTCTCCTTGGGAGACTTAATCTGGTCTGTATCTTTGAGCCCAAAGGACCTTGATAAGTAGCTCTTACTAGTAAGTTCTGATCTATCCCTTTTATGGATGTCATATCACAATTATTTCTGTCTTTTTTATTACTGCTCTTCCAGAACATGTTCCAAGTTCATGCATCATTGTGTCCTTGAATTTAGTACACTGCTAGATGTAGATATGGTAAGGGTTGAAGCCTATGTATCTTATTAGTAGTGTGTAGACTCTGAAATCAGATTGCTGATCTTATCTACTGGCATCAACAATTAAAAGCTCCATGACCATATAAAGGTTGCTGTTAGATTTTTCTCTGCTGACTGGGAAAATTAGTAGTTGTTATTATTATAAATATATCATGGATGTTGTGAGAATTAAATGAGAGAATACTTACATATATGCTTTATATGATTTAATATACTTACCTCCATGATAGCCCTCCTAAATTGGTTCCTTTTATCTTCTACATTTTTCTATTTCTGAGTAAAGTGTAGAAAGTTGCTGTTTATGACAACAAATTGCCACTTCCTGTTATAAACTAGTCGATTTAGATAAGCTGGGTAACCTAGTTTGACCTCAGTAAAGGTTTATCTTGGTGTGGATGAATGTGGAAAATGCTGAAAGTAAATTGAAACAGAGTCCAAAAGCTTTTTATTGCTGGATCGAGGTTGGACCTTATCGTAAGGTCAGGAGTGATGCCCTTCAATCATTGTGCTAAGCGTTTCTAAATGTCAACCTGGAGCACCGAGTCAAGAAGGATGCGTGGGTTGGATGTAGCACCAGGAAGGGCAAGTAAAGCGAGAAGTTTCCCTAAGCTAAGCGAGAGAGGGGAGGATGGGAGCAGTACCATTAGATTCTTCATTGGAAATCGGGTTCCAGGAGCATGTGAGCCTGGGAGAGGAACTCGAGCACTGGATTTGTACTCCTAAGGAGGAACTTTTTTTTTTTTTTTTTTGTACAACAACAACAACAACAAAGCAAACAAATAATGAAAATCCCCAGACCCAACCAAACAAAAACAACTCTAAATCTACTCTTTTGGCAGTACTTAGAGAAGATATTTCTCCATAGCAATGTTCAGTCACAGATTCCAGTCACCACACAAAAAATATGGGCATTTTCATCTGTAGAACGTCTTGGGGACTCTAACTATTGGCAAATTTAGTTCAGACCACAAAAGAGAGTTTTAGGGCTTCTCAGTTCTTCCGTTTCACTGATTCTAAAATACACAGCTGCTAGCTGAGTAATTGATTACGGCACGAGGTGATCAAAGTTCAAAAGGTGCCTATTAATTTTTTACTGCCCCTTGGAGCTGGGTCTATGGTGCACCAGACCCAAGAACTGTTATGATATTATGCCACTCAAAGGGCACACGTCCAGTTCAAGCAAGTGAAAATGAAACAAACTTACATATTTGATTGAAAACAACCTCTGAAATCCAGAATCTTTGATAAGGAACCACAGCTTCGGTCTTACACATAGATCTGAATTTGACTTGGAGGGCAGGAGCAGGAAGGTGTTCAAAGAATAGAATATCCTGTGAGCTTTATGTGGGAAGCAGAGGAGACAACCGGACTGCAGAAAAACGAGAAAAACAAGTGCTGAAGAGGAAGGTTTAGGTTTCAAAGCAAAAAGAAAAAAAAAAATCAACTGGTGGAAGTTGATGAGGGTAGCTACTGAGAACAGTTCAAGTCCAGGCGGAGACGCTTCACCTTAAGATGGCAGAGATTCTTTAGCAAGATAAAAGTAGTATTTGAAGAAATTGCACGTACAGCTTTGCAGGATGGACTAGAAAAGCTAGGGATACGAAACAAGGACATTTCTTAACAGACACTGTAAAATGTCCTGTAAAGCAGAATACATAAAACAAAAGCTTGCAAAGGCGAAGGGAAACCAGGATTAGTGTTGGAGTGTGGAAAGCAGGGGAGAGTGTAAGGGGAAGACTCATAGTGGGTTAATGGAAACTTTCAGCTTTGCAGCAAATGTCCCTATGTGGTGTTCCCTTGGCTTTAGACAGACCTCGAACACACACAATATTTTGGTTAAATCTAAAATAGTATATTAGAAAACTAATCCATTAATTCATGTTATTTTATTTTAAGTTTATTTATGTTGACTGTGTTTATTCTATCCCACTTTGCTCTGTAAAGAGCTTGAGAAAGTTTATTATGTGACTTGCAAGGCACAAATACAGTATGATAAATTAGCCTGGGTTAAAACTGAGTCAGAAAAAAGAGAGAGAAAGAAACATTCCGTAAAAACTTGGATATAAGAAAGAGATAGAACTGTAGGTGATCATTCACAAGGCACACCGAGCCACACATTTGATATGGGTGTGAGCTGGAAGCTTGAGTCTAACCTTTCAGGTAGCCAAAGAGCAAATAGAGAAAACTCAGCAATGGAACAAACCAGAGTTACCAGATAAAATCAGGTGGATTGAGAATGCAATTTTAAGTAATTTGTTCTGAATTTAGCAGAGTAATCTCTAGTCTTATATATTTCAAGTAAAAATGAATTTTCTCTGCAACAAGTTTCTTCTTTATTCCTCTTGTTCACATACCACACACACACATGCACACACACACACACACACGCATGCACACATGCACATGCACATGCACACGTGAGGAGAAATAGCAGAACCAAGAGTAACTGAAGAAAAGCCAATATCCGATGGTGGCCAGATTGGATAGTTTAGTGGGATTATTCATATTACTATCACTAACAAAAAATGGAAAGAAAAAAGAAATTTCAAGAAAATATCACCCCAAATACAAATATACATTTGGTTGCCTTGGTTCTATTTCTTGTGATAGACTTAATAAATTAAAGACACAGGTTGACATAATGCAGAAGAGAAAGATGAAAAGAAGGATTTTTTGTTTGTTTTGGACACAATGTAGTGTGTGGCCTCAGGTCCATGGAAATCCTCCTGCCTCAGCGTCTCTCATGTTAGAATTCCAAGTGTGTACCATCATGCTTAGCATTTTTATGTGGTATTGGGAAATCAAGCCTATGTTTTGAACATGCTTTGTAAGTGGCCTAATCCCTGAGCAGTGTCGCCAGGTCCTGTAATAAGATGTTTTCTTTAAAATATTTCTTATAACCTGAAAACCTAACCTTGATTATATAAGTCTATACTTAAGGTTTAATCGAATCTCTTGTAAGTCATCTAAATTGGGCAGGGAGATAATATTGCATTATTTGAGGAACAAAAAAAGAAACAAAAAAGCTCATGGAAATTAAATGTGAGAATAGTCAAAGACTAGTTAAAATAAGATCATTTAGAAATAAGAATACAATCTTATTGGAATACAGTATAATGAATTGTTTAATTAGTACTGAACTTCAAAAGAATAAAGCATTTATGTGCAAATCCAATGCAAAATGAGTTCCCCTGATGAGGAGGGATTAATAAAGTGTAATATTCCTGCTGCACAAACCTGTCACAATGTGAATCAAGCCCTTCAGAACTAGGCCTTGTTGCATGATTATTCTACAGAATGAACGCATCACAAAGCAGTGAGATGGTTTATTTTTTTCATTACATCCCAGCCACCATTCCTAAAGGAATCTGTTTCTCCAGGCAGAGAAATTGGAATTACAAGGCAGGCAGGAGAAAGAACATTTTGTTATATCAATGGAGAGTTTATGGGTCTTATTCAATATATTCTTATGAGCAAAAAAAAAAAAAAAAGAAAAAGAAAAAGAAAAAAGAAAAGAAAAGAAAAAGACCAAAATGATCAAATGCTCTCACTCATGGTTAAAACTGAATGAAGAAAAAAAAACACATACTGAATACCATTAAAACACACTTGTCATATGAAAATTGAAAGAAAGTGTGTGTCCAAGGAAGCAGTGCATGGGAGCAGAAAGATCATGAGCTTTAAAATTGCACCATTCTTGGATGATGTCCTTGCTGCGACACTTATGAAGTGTGTGACCTGTGGAAATCAAATGACTTTCCCCTTTCCCCATGTATACAATAGGAATAATTAGACGTATCTTTCAGGATTGCCTGAAACAGATAAGGAGACACATTGCATAACTTATTTCAATTAAAGCCAGGCATGTGAGAAGTCATGTTGACAACTTGGATCATTGAAAATTATTTTTTGACATTCTGTATTAAAGTATAATTCTTACTCTTCAAATTGCAGAGCATAATGGAAGAGTCAGAAATGTAAGCCAAGAAGTGAGAAACGATGTGGCAAACATTATAGCAGGAGCCTGGGTAATTCCCTAAAGAGGCACAGGTTGATTAGTCATTAAATCTGTTCTGGGGGCCTGGGGAAGGCGTCTCAGAGGACATGACATTTGGACTAGTGTTGAAGATTAGTGTGATTTTTTTTTAGGCTGAGGACCCGTCTAAAGAGAGATACAGATGTGTAAAACCTGAGACTAATGGTCAGTAGGACCTAAACACACAAAACTGAGACTAATTATAGTTTGAGAATAATTTTGAAAGGTGAGAAAAGAAAAAGAACAAAATCAAAGAAGAGTGAAGGAAGAAAATTGCAAGATAGATTTTTGTGAAGGGGGAAGTGTTATGGGGTGTGGTGAGAGGTTGGAAGGGAAGTAAAAGTGATCATGCAACAAATTCCCTAAACTGAGTTCATTTGTTCTGTATAATGCATAATAATATAGAGAATATTTGTTGAAAAATATACATTTTTTAATATTTGTGATTTGTCTTTTGTTAGGCAGTGAGAGCTCTGAATAATTTTTATGATATTTAAGCAAATGAATGTGTGACTTAGTCTGTGCTTTGGAAGGAACTCTGACTACTCCGTGGGAGAAGTGGGGACATTAGAGAATGAGGATTGGAGATGAATTGGTGACTGCTACAGTGGTGTGAGAAGCGGTAACCAGTAATGTCATGGTTTGGATCTGGAGTGACCTCACGTTCCTGTGTATACCGTGTACTGTTGGGAGGTGAGGCCTGGCTGGAAGAGGAGAATGCTTGAGGCTTGACCTAAATAAATACATAATAAATAATAAATCAGCCACTACTATGTATGGGATGTGAGAAATTACAAGGGTCTAGACCAAGGGAGCAGTCAGGAGACTGGGAGGGATGTGGATAAATTTCTAGAATGTGGCACGTCAGCAGAGCTTGCCAGTAGCAAGGCAGGATATTGGAGACTAAATGAAAAAGACTTAATGGCATGTCTGGTAGATGTTGTGGGCATAAGGAGCAGTGTGACTGTACAGAAAGAGCAATTTGTAGATCCAATACTCAATTTAACTTTGTACTGGCTGATTTTAAAATCCTGAGAAGTCCATGCAATTGGAAATATTCAATTCAGAGTTGTATATTCTGGTCTGGGGCTGTAGAGTCTGAGATGAAGATGAAGGATGAACGAATAGAAATAATTTTAGCAACAAGAACAACTGAGACTCAGAGTACTTATGATGTACCAACCACAATGCTAAATGCTCATTTTATTTAGTTCTGCCATGGTCTCATCACTTAAAACAGGGAAACTTAGAAAGGCTAAATATTTACCTATGTTGATAGTGCATTCTTTCTCATAGGGAAAGTATATAAGGTTAGTTAATAAGCTTTTAGGTGCAAGTTAGAGAAAGCTGAACTCAAGCTCTCTAACGTATTGAATCATATAACCGATATGTATGAAAATCACAGTATGTTCATGTTATTGTTTAAATGTAAATATCCCCCCAAAGTCTCATGAGTTTGAAAGGTGATTGGATCAAAGCTGTTGGTGATTGGTTCATGCTATATTCATCAATGTGATTGATGCATTGACTATTTCATATTTCATGTGCTGTTAGGAAATGGGGCCTGGTCAGAGCGGTGTGTCACTGTGGCCATGACCTAGAAGGGTATATTCTTGTTTTTGGTTCTTCCTTTCTCTCTCTCTCTCTCTCTCTCTCTCTCTCTCTCTCTCTCTCTCTCTCTCTCTCTTTCTCTCTCTCTCTCTCTGTGTGT